>JAODUO010000747.1:90000-127500 GCA_025642075.2 Ridgeia piscesae | reverse complement strand
GGCATTGAGAACATCAAAGGAGCAAACATTCTCAGTTAATGTCTCGTAGTCCATCTGCCGATTTTGTAGGAAGTCTGCGTAACTTGGAATTGCTCCAGACTAAGTTTGTTACAGTATAAACACACAAAATGTAAAATTATATGTTATTTGTTTATCTGCATCTGTCTAAAACAAAGTTGTCCTTTATACGTGGCGTCAACAAAAAGTTTAACACTGGAGTTAAGTTAGCTGAATTGGTTGCCTTGAAATAGAAACTCATGCGGCAACATAATAATAATAATATGAATTCTAGCATTGAGAACGTATGTAAAGAAGTAGGCATTCTCCGTTGACCATCTGCCGACTCTATATAGCTGACCGTTACTTCCGTCAGAATGTCCTGTCGCCTCGGGCGGACGCCGCCGGGTTTGACTTGTGTTTACCAGCGGGCGATATACTACTTATAGCTTTTTGGCCTCGCCCATGTCGCAAAGGGGTATAATTGTCGCCTGTCCTGCATGGTCCACTGTGCACGCTCTATACCTGTTACGGCGGGTCGGAGATAAATGACCCCGGGAGTAATATTCGTAAATGTAGTTCAAGGGTAGCCGATTAAAAGGTGCGATGTCTCGTGGTCTGAAAGTGACATCTTTTGTTTAGTCGGTTTTGTCATGGCGTCGGCATCTTTTTGTCAAATGATGTTCCTTTTGTCTTGTCAACTTTTCCAGATGTTGTGCTCGACGCGCAGAAAGCATAATTGAAAGCATTACGATTTGGGGTTGGGGATGATTTCCTCCCACGCCATAGTTGCATATCCAGCCAACAATATGTTTCCTGATTGCTTAACTTTGCGCGTGTGTCGTCATCCATTGTCAGACATGGAACAGTCGACGGAAGTTGCGTTGTCGTTGGAGAATAGTTGGCCATATTTTAACGTTCACGATCGGCGTCATAAGTCGCAGTCTGAACGTCTTCTGTTCGTTCATCGAATACTTTTATATCGTTGCGTGTATAGATGTGAATTATTGATGGCATTGCCTATTTCGGGATGTTATTATGTAGATTTCATTCCGTTTATTATACATTGTCTTTACGATGGTCATAAATGTGTGTTCTCGCGGAAGTGTAAATGTTGGTTATTAGGTTTTGTGATCATAGCTGGACAATAAAAGGAGTATTATTCCGTCGGCGTAAAGCACACCGGCGCAGACGTCGACGAAGGAATATTGGCGTTATATCGTGTACTTCATCCACAGTGAATATATGGCGGAACTGCTAATCACCTCTCTAACTTATGGTCACCTCCGTGGTGTAGTTCATCTCGGTGGTTTTGATGACCTCTATAACAGTTCACCTCTGTGGTATTCGTCACTTCCGTGTATTTTTGCCGCTTCTGTGGTATTGTTATTATCTGTCATATTGGTCACCTCACCTCAACTGTACTGACCACGAAGTCGTACTTTCTTGAGTCTATGCATTTTCTACGCAAGTCCAGCGATACTCAGCATGAAACCTGTCAAAAGTGCTATGGAAATGTCTTGTCGATAATCCATATAAACTACACATCTCAGCTTTCTATGTTATATAGTGTCGTGTGTCTAAAGCTACAGTATATCTGGCACATACAAATAAAGTAGGAGTTTTGTAAGTATATATATATATATATATATATATATATATATATATATATATATATATATATATAAAATGTTAAATGTTGTAAAACTCTTTCAAAACAAAACAACACGTGCATATACGCTCACATACGTCGCCTTCGTTATCTAACATAGGTGGTATTTTTGTGAACATTCCACTGCAAAATTGTAGCGATACTAACTACGTAACCACCCAGCGCTTCGACCAGAAACAACAATGCCGAGAGCCAATTTGCAGCACAATTGAGTCATCAGCCATCTGCCAGCCGCTCTTAATTGCTGTGATTCCACCGGCGAAAGACATCGACGCCTAACCCGATCCTCGGAGTATCCCTTAACCAAAATGTGCCGACGACATCGCATTATCTTCAGCCGAAATTCCACAATTTCTAACGCGCGTATGACGTCGTGCCGGGTGCCATTGTGATCTGTGGACGACGCACAAAGAGCCATACACATGGTCGTGATGATTCAATAGGCAGATAGCAATGTAAGTTTAACAATTACCGACGTGGGACGGCATTCGAATCACGCACTGCGCCTTGGTACACAGTTGCAGTACTATGGCGTCCTTTGTCAGCGACGCAGCGCCGAGTTTCGAATTGGGACACGCGCTATCTGTGCATCCCAAATCGGGCTGAATGCGACGCGATGCGGGCGGAGATAAGGGGCGCGCGGCGTAGCACGGCAGGGTGGCGAGGGCAGTGACGGGGTAGTTATCTGCACAGGGATGGTCGGAGTCAGTGGAGCGTGACGGGCGCGGCCGCGCGTGAACAGGACAAGAACGCGCATCCGAGGCTGTAGATAGGCGATGGGAATGTGGTTGTTAAGACCCGCGGGGGCGATCGTGACTTGTAAACAGGTTTAATGAGAACTCTTGTTTATTTCGTGTTCTGACAGCAAGTTTTGCACACGAATTCGAGAACGACAGTAATGTTATCATGTGTTATTTTTATATTACCCGAAAACATTCGAAAACCCTTTTTATTTTTAAAAATTATATTGTGTTAAGACGGGTTACAGTTTTTCACATAATACATTTGAGTTGGTATTTACGCATGTGATTTATTGTCATAAATTGCATACAATAAACATCGACAAACAAATTAATCAGTTATACCATTTTAATGAAAAAGCATTATATTTCTCCTTCAGATCAAATTACCTGTAGCATTTAGATCGTATATTTATGAATATTATTTTATAACATAATGACGAACAAAATTACACTTCGACATGTGTCGCAATGTAATGATATTCTGTGAAACAGTCGCCGTTCAGATTAATATCGGTGTAGTCTTACGTTCATTGCCGTTAAAAACACGAATCAACATTGAGATAAACTGCAAAAGGAATGTGTGCTGTTTGCAACATGTTTCGGAGTTGTTCCAACAAGCATAACCATAATATAACGTATCATTACGTATGATTAGCATTTGTTGAAGACGTGCACACGATTTATGTAAACTATTGCGATAGCGATTGACGCGCCAGCACTAAGTTTCGCGATTCGATTTGACCGTGTCATTATTTATAGCTTACCGGTATCACGCGTATCACGAATTCGTTGTTAAGATGAATTGGTCTTTTTTCTCCATTCTCTCACGGCATTACCGGTGTAGAGATATGTACGTGCACAAAGCGGACTCGAGAGGATCACAGCGGTGTAATAGGACGCCGCATAACGTACAATTATTCAAGTCTACACTTAGAACTCGTCTCTGAGAAGATACGATCAAATCAAAATCCAAGACGCGCATTCCTTGGTTGTATGCAGACAGTCAAACTTAATTACCGCAATCATAACGGAACGTGTCTTATGCGAATAACGAGAGAACTCTTGTCGACTTTTAATTCGCTACGTATATTTAGGCCTAAGTATAATCGTGTATGATATACTTAGTAACAACCGCGTTGGTCGACAGATCTGTATAACTGTTCCAAGTTCAAACAGTATATGTTATATTCAAAAGAACAATCGATGTACAATAATTTCGGTCTACATAGCGTGTGTGTGTGTGTGTGTGTGTGTGTGTGTGTGTGCGTGCGTGCGTGCGTGCGTGCGTGCGTGCGTGCGTGCGTGCGTGCGTGCGTGCGTGCGTGCGTGCGTGCGTGCGTGCGTGCGTGCGTGCGTGCGTGCGTGCGTGCGTGCGTGCGTGCGTGCGTGCGTGCGTGCACATGGGTACGCAATTAGACAATACAATAGTACACATACATGCCCTACATGTGCTTAGTTTCCGTTGTACTTTTTGTTCGAGGCATGAACGCGAATACACTGGCAACTTGACGCATTAAGTACGTAAATAAAACCTGGTTGACTCAGTCAAACGCCTGCACGGGACAAAAAACAACAACACGTCTATCGGGGGCGACCCGACGTCACAATTGTGTCACGCTCGGTCGTAACGAGGACACGACGTGAGCGCTGCCCGAGGCGCCTGACGCCGCGCTGGAGAACCAACCGAGCGCCGAGAGATCCAATTAATAAATCGTTCTCGGCGCCCGCGAGGGGAAAATAGGAGGGAACTGGGCGGGCAGCGAAGTGATTGATGAACCGCTAAAGGGCGACGAGTCAGCTTCTGTTTACTTCTCGCGTTTATAATGAACATAATCGCTGGTTCTCGGTAACAGTGTGAAGCTCGGCGCTCTAAAAAAAGCAACGCCCATTTTCGTGGATCGTAATTGGCGCGGGTCGTGAATCGTGAATCGCGACATCGGAGCGACGGCGATCTTTGCGCCAGGGAGGGAGGGTGCGGCAGGATACCAGACGCGTCCGTGTCGCTTCTTTTGTTCAAACAGCTATCTCGACTGCCTTAGTCCATCACAAATCAGCTAATGTCCAAATAATATAGTTTCTGTACTGTGGGTTTAATGCAAAGTACAAACATTTGATTAAGTGGTCAAACTATTTTGTTTACTACTGCCACTACTACAACAACAACAACAACAACAACAACAACAACTACTACTACTACTACTACTATTTCCACTACCACTACCACTACCATTACCACTGCCACTACCACTACCACTACCACTACTACTCCTACTCCTACTATTACTATTACTATTACTACTACTACTACTACTATACTACTACTACTACTACGACTACTACTACCACTACCATTACCATTACCATTACCATTACCATTACCATTACCGTTACCACTACCACTACCACTACCACTACTACTCCTACTATTACTATTACTATTACTATTACTCCTACTATTACTATTACTATACTACTACTACTACTACTACTACTACTCTCTACTACTACTACTACTACTACTACTACTACTACTACTACTACTACTACTACTACTACTACTACTACTACTACTATTTTACTATTACTACTAACATTGCTGCTACTGCTGCTTCTGCTACTACTACTCTACTACTACTATTACTACTACTACTACTATTACTACTACTACTACTACTACTACTACTACTACTACTACTACTACTACTACCATTACCACTACCACTACTACTACTACTATTATTACTACTACTACTACTACTACTACTTTTACTATTACTACTAATATTGCTGCTACTGCTGCTTCTCCTGCTACTACTACTACTACTGCTACTGCTACTACTACTACTACTACTACTACTACTACTACTACTACTACTACTACTACTCTACTACTACTACTACTGCTACTGCTACTACTACTGACTACTCTACTACTACTACTAGCTACTACTATATTATACTACTACTACTACTACTATTACTACTACTACTACTACTACTACTACTACTACTACTACTACTACTACTACTACTACTACTACTACTACTACTACTACTACTACTACTACTACTACTACTACTACTACTACTACTATTTCCACTACGACTACTACTACTTTTTAACTAACAGTTCATTGCACTCCAGTTATTGTTTCCGAAGCTTTCATCTTGCTTAGTTTGTGATTGTCATGTCTATGAGTCTGACGATGCTAATCTGGGAGCCATGGCATTTGAGCGGACGTCTGCTGGACATGCGTAAGTGAATGCGACACGACCACAAGTGTGGCGCATGCGCCGTATGGCACGCTAGGCAGACATCCGGCGCCGTATCTCGGGTGTCCGTCGCGGACTCAATCGAACAGATCACAGATAAGCGGACTTTTTAATCACATTCGGGATTAACACGTGTTTTTCTCCGTTATCAGTTTAGTGGATCTATTTGAAATCGATCGAGTCGCCGTGGGCCTTCACTGGTTGATACGTTTAAGAGAATATTATTGATCTGTGATCCGAATCTCGGACATTGTCCCAAAGGAAAAAGCCCCGAAGGCAATGATTCCTGCAGAACAAATTCAGTGAAAGTCATATAAACTATTTCGCAATATGACCATTGTAAGTCATCGATACCAACACAATAGTTTATTGATTCTTAGACCCGCACGATGAAATTAGTGTGGAGATTGGATAAAGTCTTTCTTTGGACGATTACTGCTGGAAACGTGTTATTTTCCATTGGACCAGAGTAAGAAAATAGACGTTGATCAAGTGAGATGCACCGAAGTGGTATCCGCGATCAATGGAACAGGCACTAAGCAGAGTTAATGGCTTCTCCTTGTAGATCAGCGGGCTTGCTGAGCATTAATAACTGCTCCCTTCGGATTAATACGCTTCAGTTGGATCTGGGTCATGCATCTAGATAAGGCGCTATAGTTCCCATGCTGATGGAACGTTATATAGCGAATCGAAAAATTATGAAGTGTAGAGCGGATATAATCTGTGTAATATAGTCAGATTGTTGTATTATACAACTCATATCGGTGCAGGTATAATTAAAAAGGTCACCGGAACCGATAGGAAAAGGCAATAAATAAATGATTATCAAGTATGCGTCGTAACATTTATGCAACATACGCACGAACACACCCACAAACATACACACTCACAAACGTACGCACCCGGCGAATACGCTGCCATACTATAAGATACATTTAATTAATAGATAAAACACGATGGCGAACGAGACATGTATTTTCGACAGAACCGGAAGGCCATAACAGCGGGATCTAAACATAGGTTATTGATAGATATAGAGCGATACCGAGGACAACGGCTGTTTCCGCCGACCCCGCCCTCTGGTGGCTGACGTCATGCCTCGAACAGCGATATCTTTGGCGGGTTAACGCAACAAGGACTGCCATGGTATTCGCTTAGCGTAAAGTACAAAATAGGAGTTACACAGGACAGGTCAACCGGAAGATCCAAACCGACAGACAGGCCTTTCATTTAGCCAGAATGCCACCGTGAAGGTTTTTCTGCGCCGATGCATTCTGGGAAGTGGCGCGTTCACTGAAGGAGCATGTGTGTGTGTGTGTGTGTGTGTGTGTGTTTTTTTTTTTTTTTTTTTTTTTTTTTTTTTTTTGTGTGTGTGTGTGTGTGTGTGTGTGTGTGTGTGTGTGTGGTGTGTGTGTGTGTGCGTGTGTGTGTGTGTGTGCGTGTGCGTGTGTGTGTGCGTGTGCGTGTGCGTGTGCGTGTGCGTGTGTGTTGGTAGACACGGTAATTATGCGCCACACAAAAACAGGTGCAATTAAGTGTGAGGCGTGAGATGTATGCCTAAATACAATAACGGCATGTACCCCACCTCTGAGTGGGCGGTTGTTATTGCGAAGATTCGACCAGATTCGGCCGGGCCCAGATTCGGCACGAATCTGCCGAACATGAGACCAATATTCGCCGTTGTTACTAACACATAGTGTTTCTGTTAGTAACACATCGAGTATTCCAATATGATTGTCACTACGCAAATTTGAAATAAAAAAGGTATGTGCGGTAAGCGTTTTGAGGAAAGTCGGCCCGGATGTGACGTATGTCACCAACGCTACGTCAGAGCAACTAAAAGCGGGCACAGCGCTTGCGCGTGCTTGCGAGGTATGCCTTTTGCCGAATCTGGGGCCCACGTCACCGGTTCACCTACGACGCCCTGTGACCAGAGTAGTCTGCAAATTTGGTCAACCAGCCACCCGACACATACACCTGTACTCGGCACAAGCCCGCCCGCAACTGTACCCGGCACAAGCCCGCCCGCAACTGTACCTTTCCCCGCTCATAAATAACCGCACAGACACAAACAACACAACGAAAACAAACACCGTCGCAAAGCGCGAAACGTCAAAAAATCAGCGCACCTCCATTCGTCATTAACCCGGAAGTCGACTGCGGTAACCGATTCGTCCGCGCCGCTTGTTGGCCCGTTTTGCATTCGGGTGCCGCCGCCGCGGCGGTGGGGCCGTCCTCGCGTTACCCTAATAGCCGTGATCACCTTACCCGGGCGCCCGCCGCGAGCTGGGCCGGGTAACGGGACTCCGGCTATCTCGACGGCGGATCAGGGAAACGGCGATTTATTCACACCTTCTCCGGTGACATCGCCCCGAGAGACGAACCCGGAGGCCCGAGGCGAGCCGATTCACACTTCCCGGCTTGTCGCGTCGGGGATAGATAATTATTTCATTTCCGCCGTCGGGTGGAGAGGAATCCAATGCCCGCGCGCGGTTGTGGAACGATATCCTGGTTTTATCGTGTTTGTTGTTGCCCCTCGAAAAGAGGCTTGTTTCGAACACGGGAAATTAAATGTTCGCAGGTTACGACATTTCTGTTATGCACAGGCTTTTTAATTATTTGCTTGCTGTTTATAAATTATATTATCGTCTTTATGAACGTATCGATGGCGGAAGGGTCCCCTGTGCACGAATGTGTAGAGTCTGGTTTGTTGCAAGGAGAAATGACGGGCATCACTGCTGATTTTTTTCCACGACAAGACTAGGACCAAGACTGTGTGTGGCTAACAAGACAAACATAAAATGCACGTTTTGCCTTATTCCAAACAAGCCGTAACTTCGCGCGCAATACGTTGCTGTCTGACAGCGACAGATTTCTTCCTAAACATGAGTCATGTAGGTTCTCACCTCCGTGTTCAAAACTAAACCAATGGGACAGTGTTGCTCGGTCACGTTTCTTCCATTCACTCAACCGTGTGTGAACTACCAACTGACAACTGAATAGTTTACCCGTAATAATTGTAACGTGGTTGAATGCTTCCAATGTGTGCTGCATTGGTGTGCTTCTCGGCGGCTTCGCCAGAGGGTGAAAGGCAAAAACACACAGATGTGCTTTTTGACAATATAACTGGTTCGTAAACTATATACCTGTGAAGATCGACGTAGAAGTAATGTACTTAAATGTCATTCAAGAACTATACAATCGTTTTTATATAAAGGGATCTACCTGTAGTGCCTACGTCAAACAAAGAACAACATCCCTCCCGTGGACCACACACATGTGGGGAATGTTTAACCTGTTAAAGGGATTCGCTGGGACACGAAGGGGATTATTTCGTGTCCCACAGTGTAATGAAAACGGATTCTCTCAGAAGAATGCCTTTAATGGTAGACTCGTGAATGTAGATGGTGTCCATGTTTGATGTTGACACTACACCTATGCGAGAAAAGCTCAGCAAGCTGTCGTTGATAATATTATAAAGTTGCATTTTATGTTAAGCTACCATTTGGAACTGTTTTAATAAATAAAAGTGTATGTACAACATCAGCAGTATTTATCTATTTGGTCTTACTTGCTACTATTATATGTCTCTTTTGCCATTGCTATTTAACTCGACAAATAATTAGTACTTTAGGAAATTGCAGGTCACATTGTCTGACCGACGGAATTATAAATTAATTGTTTTAAAGATTGATGTTCTCGTGATGCCACCGTATGTGACTATAGCACAGAGACACGATATGCAACATTTTATATACGAACATCTCTACAATCCAACCCAGCCGCGTGACATATAAGGCTACATTTAAAGAAAGCTATTTTGCAATGCAGTAAATCCAACCAACCATAACTTTGCTAATTACGATGACGTCACTGTTGCTTTTCTGACGAACAAAAACTATTGTATAGCAAAAAGTGGTTTTCGAGAATGCTGTTTTTTATCCTTCCGCTTCTCCTACTGAGAACTATATGTTTAGTGGAAGTATCGGCGAGTCACCCAGAAAGACAATGCTACGCTTCTTAATTCAATGTTGGCGATGCTGTAATTGTTTAGTGTTCTTGGAAGTGGTTTGACTTTCTCTTTGTCTAAAGAATTATGCCAGTCCTTTTCTTGAATAAACACTGGCATTGTGACAAGTCGTGACGTCACAGTGACGAGACAATGACTGATGTCGTCTCTAAAATAACACAAGTGCACGTGTAGTACTAAGACAATGGTGTGAGAGATGTGTCACAGCCTATGTAAGTGGTGAATAGCGCCGCAGTTGTTAAACTGTGATTCCTGCGACCACATTGATTGTATGCAGTGTTGTACTGTGTGACACTAGTTTCGTGTTTCAATATATCGTTTTGTATTATGTTCATATTAGGTTGCTACCACCGTTTTTTCATCAAGAGCGCATGACTAAAGTTGAAATTCGTACCATGTAACATAATCGGCAGCAGAGGTTACTAATTACGTTGTTGTATACGTATTTAACCACATCCGATTTACAGCAGGTAGGAAGCTATGAGATAGTTCAAAACATTTCCTAAACAACATATTGAATAGTTTTTATCCACGGTAAGTCATGTTAGTAGTGAAGGAGGTAATATTACACGTTATAATTATACATTCGTAACTCATTCGTCAACGCTAACTGCACTGGAACCACTATACCAAACTTCGACGTTCGTTAACAAGGCAACGCTCACAAATAGGTCGTTAGTGAATTTAGGTTAACATTCCTCGAAACTTACTTCGTTTAGCAAGCAGACGTCAACCTGTGAAGCAAACGCCTGTATTCCTCCGCGCTGACATGCACGCACGGCATTCTCGCGGCTTGTTCGACATCGCGTTCAGCCCTGACCGAACGATGCACTGCCGCCGGCAACGATTAGCCGAGCCGTTTTTTCCTAAACCGTTATCCGATCGAGCGGAGGGAAACGCGAATTAATTCGCCGCGCCGATTATCCATTCACTTCCGCATAATATGATATACACGCAGACGTTTTGCTGACTGGAGAACCATTAGTATACATGTATATTAAATGTATATTATATTTCCATTACAAAGAGTTTAATTTTTTCATTACGCATACACATTCACACACCCACACACAAACATACGCACGCGCGCACACACGCACACACACACACACACGCACGCACGCACGCACACACACACACACACACACACACACACACACACACACACCACACACAGAGGCTGCATCTTACTCTTTCTTCCCTTGAAGTAGGCCACTGTTGTGAAGCGTGGACTTAAATGTATACGAGACGAACAAAGATCCAACAGATAGCACATCGCGGCAGATAGCAACGTACAGTCAGTCCTACGGTGATAACATGACAGCTGGGATCCGGGTATGTGGCCTAACAAAAGCGCCGTGAATGTAAGTCGTGGCAGCCACCGAAGTCGCAACAAACTTCGAAGTCGGCTGGTTGGTCTAGGGGGGAGGCGCAAACGGGCGGATGTAGCGGGGAATGTGGCCCCAGATAGAAGGCTGGGGAAACAGGGGAAAGGCGAATGACAGATATGTTTCCCGGGTGGCGAGGAGTTGAATCTGGAAAAATGGGCTAAGAAATGGACGGGGTTTGTGTCAAGTTACATCATGACGACGACGACGCGCAATGATGCTGGTGAGGAGGAGAAGGGGAAGACCATGATGAGTCACCGTTGTTATATAACCTGTTCGTTAGTGGTGATGATTAGTGATGGCGATGTTTTTACTAGCATGACTGTTGTGATATCGGTGATGATGGAGCCGGTTATAATGGTATGAGTGTAGTTGTTGTGACGGTACTAGACCTCATTGTGACGATGGTAGTATTGGCAACGACAATGACGATGACGACTAATAATATAACACCAATAACTGACGATCATTTCTACACAGATCGTCGACACAGATTATAGATACTACTAAACCACACCGCTGTCCTCTAACAACACAAATTCCCTAAACTACACCCAGCCAACGTTCCGCGTGTAGAAACCTGTCGCCGCACCTGCCTTTCATTGCCAATCTATCGGGGTGGTTCGCCTCGAAACCAAATTCTACCTGTAGACAGAAAAGAATCGGGGGCAGAAGGAGGCTAGATGTGAGTTGCAGATGCGTCGCTGGGCCGCTAAGACAGTTACGGCCAGGAGCGATCAGATCGGACGGTGCAGTGCGTGGCACGTTCCGGCGAGCGCACAAAGCCGGTCGATGCGTGATAACGCGCCGCATTGAGCGCGCGCTCTCGCAGGCCGCTATCTCGTCACGCTTCGCTGACGGCCGACACTGGCTCCAATAAACGCGCGGCGGAAATTAAATGGGGGCATCTACTCGGGGTGGCCCCATCGACCGGCGTGCCTTTATCGGCCGCCGTCGTACGACACATCTGATGGCGCCGATAAGCCCGCGACCATTGTCGTCGGCAGACGGCGATCGGCTCTGGCAGATAGCGGCGCGGCGTGGCGGCCGAGGCCGGGCCGGGGACGCGGGCGGGCGGGCGGGCGGCCCAGGCCGGTCCCACAGACACGGTCCGGGCGCGACGCCGGTCGACGCCACGGCTCGGCGTCTACACAATGCGCTCAGGCGTCGGCCGGCGCGGCTACGGCGATAGAAACGTCGCTACGAGTATACAAGAGAACTGTCTTGTCGGAACCGACTGGGCCGATCGAAGCAGCCGGTGACGTCAAACGACGTGGCTGTCTCTTAAACCTGGCGAGAAATTTACCGATATTTGTCAATTCTGCAGTCATAATGATTGTTTAGGGTCTATGGCGTAAGTTCGGTTGTCATGGAAACCGTTGTTTATAAAATAATTAGGATGCGTTTTCGACAGTGTATAGTACGTGAAAGTATCAGTTTGTCTGATGTCATGTGTCCATTAGGCAGTGATTTGTCCTGGTCAAAAAGAGAATCATGGCTGTTGCTCATTTACTGCTTGAGTCAGTTTCCATTCTTCATCACTCGTCACGCGTCGCTGAACACACAACAAACACAGTCGGTGTTCGCATGGTCCGCCACGGCACGGCAGTGTGGCCAGATTATACACCCTACAGATATTGCGCGCACACTGTAGACATTTCTCTATAGGAGTACCGTGAAAGAGGCCAAGAATAGCTTCTTTTCCACGATAACGTTCTCGCGGGGGGGCGTGCTGTGTAATGCCGCGGTTATCCGCCAGGGAAACACATAGCGACGTACAAACCTATATTTACGACCAAGACCTGTATTCATAGGTTCCACTAGGCAGAAATTACACGACACAAGACCATTGATGTAACGCTGAAGTACGTAATTAGTGTTGCCCCAGTTACGGTGTCGCGAATATTTTTGGGCTCCGATGTTGGACTGACGCCCGAGAATTCGTACCCCCTGTTCAATCCCTGTTCCGAGCGCCTGGGCATTGTTATTTTGGGGTGTCGGCACAGCCGGCTTGGGTTGCGGTCACACCTTTCTCGAGGAAGGTTAATTAGCTAGAAATACTTGGCAGCGACTTCTGGCGTAGGTGCACCAGAGTAATTATATCCGACGGGGCCCGGTCTACGTAGGCTGTGGACACGGGCGAGGAATCCGTCGTCGGTGGGGATTGGAGGCGAAGGAACGAAGCGCAGTGACGCATCCGGGATGGCGCACACGGGATGGCGTAGATCGTTAATGGGGATCGAGCTTTGTAAAACCACCATGTATTGTGGCGTAACAAGTGGTACATCTATTGGCAAAGGGGATGTTTGTTTAATCTGTCTTCGGTCGGGGTTTGATGTGAAGGGACACAGTGCAGAGATGAACGTCGTAGCGGCGTATTTGGGTTGTTTGAAGTTCCCAAACTTAGTTTGTCAAGCTACCTTGTACAGTGACGCAATAGGTACTACAAGAAAAAACAGTTAGCAAAGGGAGGCTATTAAATAACTCAGCCAAGGTTCCGCAAAACGTCGGATAAGGAGGCAAACCGCAGTGGGTCAAGTCGGGCGACAAACCGCAACACGTCAGGTCAAGACGCCAGCCCGCAAACCGCCATACCGATTCGCTCGGGTACTGTTTACCTGAACGTCATAAATAATGCTGGTGACTTTGGGAATTTGGGTAACTTCCTTCAGTCACCGTTATCTCAGGGTAATCGTGAGAACAATGGTTTGTAAGTCAATAGCTACATCTTGTTAAAATACTTTTTGCACATATTTTACTGTGTGGGTGAAATTTCTAATTGGGGCATAGTTGTCTGTCAGATGTGTAACCTCTGTATTTGACGACATATACAGGGGCATCAACACCGGTCTACCATTATGATTGCTTTACTTATTTCCCTATAAAACTGGCTGTCTCCCGTGTACATACTAACCCATATATGCCTACACACATGTGTATTTATAGGTCTGACAGTACTGTGATACATTTCCCAGACACACGAAACATGCATCATCTTTTTTCAAACATCCCACATCGGGGTGTTTACATTGCCACCCGGCCATACGCGACCCTGGCGGCGCGGACAGCAACCACGCGACGGGCACGCTTCGGTGACGTCGCAATTTCGGTGCAGCGGCCGGCGCGCCGAGATGGATCGCGTGTCATAATATTGTGACACTTCATCCGTCTGCGTGGCGCGCGTCTTTGTCGTCGCGTCGATAGCGACAGCCGCGGCGGTAAGAGACACGGTCTTCGATGTCTTTAATTCCCCCGTATACGTCGAGTCGTTGCAGGGTCGTCGGTGCTTTGGTCGGCGGTCGAGAAATGGGGACAACGCGACTGGGTTTTGTTCACACGCCATTTCGTCCTTGCGCCGAAGTACATGTCATCGAAACTCTTATCGTTGTCGTCGCGATAACGGTACGAATGCGTGGGTCGTGCATGGTTGGCATCTTTTGCACAGTTCCTGTCACGTGTTATGTTACGTATAAAGTTCAACACACTCTCGGACATTTAATGCAGTTGTGTGTGTGTGTGTGTGTGTGTGTGCGTGTGCGTGTGCGTGTGCGTGTGCGTGTGCGTGTGCGTGTGCGTGTGCGTGTGCGTGTGCGTGTGCGTGTGCGTGTGCGTGTGCGTGTGCGTGTGCGTGTGCGTGTGTGTCCATTAGCAATGAGTAGGATCATTTGACAGGAGTTGTAGTAGAGACAGAGGCACACTCAATCGCGAGCAGACTAACATTGGCATGATATATGTATCAATTTGTTCAGAGAACGAATAGAAACCGAACCGAACATGGGGTAGAAGATAGCGAATTTCGATATGGTTGCGAGATGCACTGTATCATCAATAACACGAAATGGACGCTGGTCCAGGGATGTCTAGAGTGCTAAGAATAAGCGACTGAGATTCAGCTTGGACTCTGTCCAGGCAACGACGACGGTCAGACGTTACAATGGTCGAGCCCCTGCACGCCCGCTGGACGGCGTCACTTCCCCCGGACACCTGTGGCGCCGCCTGCGGGCATACACATGCCGCGTTGGCGAATAACGTTTGTGCACCGTCCGACCGCAGCAGTACGAGGGGGGTCTGAGAGCGGCGGCGGTGGCGGCGGCTTATCGCGAGTCGCACCCGTTTCCGGTCGCCGCGCGCGCATGCGTCAGCCCATGCGTACTTACTTCATATGTTTTGGTCGCGTCGTCTTGTGGCCAGCTGTGGCGAGTGGGCCGCACGTGCACCTGTTAGGTAACTGGAACTGTTCGGTTGTGATTGGGTGCTTTAGTTAGCTGGTTGATTGATCAGTTTGGCACCTGTCGGTCCGTCGGTCCATCGGTCCGTCGGCTCGGTGTCGGTCCGTCGGTCCGTCGGTCCGTCGGTCCGTCGGTCCGTCGGTCCGTCGGTCCGTCGGTCCTCCGCGGCTGTCGACCGATCGGACGACGGACCGACGGACGACGACGGACGGACGCGGACCGACGGACCGTCGGACGACGACGACGTACGACCGGACGACGACGACGGACGCGACGGACGACGTCGGACGTCACGCGGACGACGACGGACGACGACGGACGACGACGGACGACGGCGGACGACGATCGGACACGTGACACGGACACGACGGACGACGACGGACGGACGGACGGACGGACGGACGGACGGACGGACGGACGGACGGACGGACGGACGGACGGACGGACGGACGGACGGACGGACGGACGGACGGACGGACGGACGGACGGACGGACGGACGGACGGACGGACGGACGGACGGACGGACGGACGGACGGACGGACGGACGGACGGACGGACGGACGGACGGACGGACGGACGGACGGACGGACGGACGGACGGACGGACGGACGGACGGACGGACGGACAAATTTCTCAATTTATGCTACTATAACATATCTATCTACTTTCCAGTCTATATTACTCGGCATCAATCGTAGATTTAGCGTTGTCAGACACAATTTTACACAAAATGTGTTAACTTCAACGACCCACGGACCCCTCTCTAAACACTCCCCCGGGCGCCTACCTAGTACCTACCTACCTACCGCTCGGGGGGCGTGGGAACCGTTTGTGCTGCTACAAGAAGACCGCGCCGCTACTGGGCGCCTGGCCCCGGCGTCGAGCCCGACTCTTGGGTTCAAGTTGGCGCTAAAAGGTTATCGGGTTACGCGGCTGCCGGTGATACGCCAAAGCTGCTGGTAGCTGTACCTGCAGCCACAGCTGCTGTGGCTATACCGACCGACGGGTAATGACAGGGGGGACTTAATGTCATTAAATCAGTGATCTCATTTATGATTCGGCGCCGTCCAGGGTATCTGCGGCGCGGTTGCATCGTTTTTATATTCAGAGAGTCTATCGCGACTTCTACTTCCAGGTAACCTGTCATTGCGCTGACGTTGTTGAGTACGGGGGAACAGTTCAGCTAGTCTAGCCTGTGTCTTCAACAACTAATACTTAACTTAGGGTTAGGTGACGTCTTGATAAGGAACATGCGTGGCATTGTGGATTGTACATTTTACCATGCAATGTATCAAAGTAGCGCATTTATATATTATTTAGAATTTCGTAGGGGTTTTATAACGATCTTGGGGTTCCTACAGGATAATCACACTAATTAGTTACACTAATCCATTGTCAGCTAACTTGCACGTAGTTCTGAGCAACGCGATTGTTCCGCCAATTAATTAGCACGTTACATGCATTGTTGATTACATCATAGCAAACGTAAGTAGGTGGTTTGTGTTTCCATTGCTCGTTGTCACGCGATTGGCCAGCCAATCGGTTAACACGCTGTAGAGGTAATCTGCGTTGGTAGCTACGTCATAATAAACGTCATTTGCGAGTGTCTACGTGGATACGTGGATGTAACAACAACCGATGGATCAGGGTGGGAAATTTGTATTAGTGTATTTTAAAGTAGTTCTTGTGAAACTACGTTTTCGGTTTCGCTTTATGTCACACGGGCATAGTAATAAACTAGAACGAAACTGTTAGCGTTCTAGCAGCATAATACAGTACAATATACGTGTATCTGATAGCAACACCATTAGCATTACAATTACAAAACAATAAGCTTACAATTACAAAACAATAAGTACTCAACAACCAAAATATTACATTTCAATTATTATCATTTACACAACATTATGCAAATTTTATCATATGTCCCAATCCTCCCCATCAATGACTTCTAATATCGAATAGTATAGGTAAACTATTACATATCTATATTTACTTGCAGAAACAAAACAAAACACCGCCCGGGGTGGTCAGCCTGCGCCCTTACTCCCCCCCCACACACACGTGTCCGTCTTGTTTGTTGACGTATCAAAATACACCCCTCACGTCGGTCCAACCCAGGCCGCGCTATCAGCATCCGAGTTCCGACCAAATGTTTCGTGTCTCCGGCCCCGCGCGCGGCCGTGACGTCACACCCCCCACCCCCGTCGCCGTATGTACATAGCTGGCGAGATTGCGCCGGCCGCGAACCGTCGTTTAAGGATTTTTTTCCGGCCGCCCGATAATTCGCGATGCTTGTAAGCGGCGTGTTTTGATAAACGACGCCGCGGCGATCGTATCTGGCGGCGCTCCGACATTCGGAAATCAACGCAGGGCCGCCGGTTAATACGTCACCGGGCGACCAACTACGTTGTCAGCGCCCCGCACGACGACAATGGCGGCGCGCGATGGATTGTCGCGTCGGCGACGGACGACAATGCGTCTAATGGTGATGCATGAGGCAATCTACGAGCAATCTCGCCCGTCCGTCCGCCCGTCCGGCCGTGCGATGCGATGCGCTTCTTCGCGCCGAAGATGCGCCGCGTCGGTCGCAGCGACGAAATTCCGGCGAGTATCTGGATGCAATCAGCGGGCAGTGTTGGGGTTTCGGTTGTGTCTTCGCGAAACCCGACTCCTTTTAATTTGCCATTACTCGGCGCTGGAAGTCTGAAGCGCATTACGCGAGAGCGGAGGCGAGAGGGACGCGAGGCTGCGGCGGCGGCGCTCCCGTCTTGCGCGACGCCGGCCCGACAGGAGCCGAGACGCTGCCCGGCCTGTCACGGCCAATTACCGTCTCCCGCGCGCACCCGGGTGTTGGAGGGCTGCCACTCCGAGGGACGCCGTGGGCGAAGTCTGGAGCATTTCTCCCGGCGCCGCTACGGGCATAACTAGGCGCTGTTAACTGCTACAGCGGCCCGACCGACCGGGCTCACGGACGAGTCCCGGCGGTTTGTGTCGCGCAGTCTTGATGCCAGGCTCATTCTGAACGAACAACACGCCAACATTCCGTTGGGCGCCGGCCTGGGATCCATTGGCGTGTCGCTGCTTCCCCCTGAATTCATAGTTTGACAAGCAAGCAAACAAACAAACAAACACAAACACAAACAAACAAACAAACATACATACATACAAACAAACAAACAAACAAACAAACAAACACACAAACACACAAACAAACAAACCAACACACAAACAAACAAACAGCATCAACAATAACAACAATATCAATAACAGTAACAACAGTAAAACAATAACAACAACACTAACAAAAACAGCAACAAACAACAACAAAATCAACAACAAAAACAGTACCAACAACGTCTACGCTGTCGACGACGATATCGTCACATTAAACAGATGCACTGCGACGGAATATACCCAATCAATTTGTCAGTGAAGATCTTGTGCTTAACTGTTTCTTTCTAGGCCATCCACTCTGGGAACTGTTGTCCCAATTCCGCTGCAGGCTGTCCAGCTTCTTCCTAGTTCGTGTAACCATTCCTTAGTCCACGCGATCACATGTTACGCACTCAGACACACGTCCTATGTGTAGGTTTGTGGGTGGGAGTGAAAACCGCAGAATGCATAGACAAATTAATACTAAACTAATAATGAAGATAATTATGTCGACGACGGCGACGACGACGACGACGGTGATGGTGATGGTGATGGTGATGGTGATGGTGATGGTGATGGTGATGGTGATGGTGATGGTGATGGTGATGGTGATGGTGATGGTGATGGTGATGGTGATGGTGATGGTGATGGTGATGGTGATGGTGATGACGATATGACGATGACGATGACGATGACGATGACGATGACGATGACGATGACGATGACGATGACGATGACGATGACGATGACGATGACGATGACGATGACGATGACGATGACGATGACGATGATGGTGATAATAAAATAATAATAATAGTACAATTATCTTTGCAATCAATTTTAGAGATAGGATCGAATGCACGAACCATGACAAAGTATACGTAAGAACATTATATCACATAGTTATGTACAGTAACTGTAGCTTGGATAAATGGCAGCTTGGATAAATGCTCTACGAATGACCTAAAATATGTTTAGTTGAATACCCGGTGTATTTTCCACAAAAGACATAACATAATAATGTCAATTACATATTAAAGCATACACCCGAACCGTTTAGGTGTTATTGATTAAACCAAGCGGGGGGCAACGTATACGGCTATGCTGTAATATATACCTTCTTATATTGAAACGCAATCACAGTACTGTTTTTTCGCTTACACAAACAAATTTTAGATTCAAAACAAGGACCCTGCTGAGGAAATGCAGCCCATCAGAGCATCCGCGATTAAATCCCGCATCCGTCTTGCGGTGGCAGATCGTTTCGTGGCGGATATCCACTCGCACGACACGGCGTTTTTTCACGCGCCCTGCAAATATAAATAAACAGTACTTCTGCGAATGTGTTAATGCTTTCATTACAGCGGACCGTGTGATGCTCTGCGGGCTGCGGGGCTGGGCGGAAACCCGGCAGCGCTTCAAGCGCATCAGAGCACATGCTGCGTCCGTCAGGAGGCGAGGGTGCGCGTAATATATATCCGAAGTGTGTCGGGTAAACTCGCGTACACACACCGCGGCGAGTTCTGTCGGATTAAGATAACGGCTCTTGTACACTTCGGGGTGGGGTGGGAGGGGGAGGCAATGTCTAGCCACAAGCGGCCGTCGGCTGTTTAAGGATCGGATTAATGGGTTAAAGTAAATACTCGGTGTTGCTTGTGAGATATTTTGCCTTTTTTGGAACCTTTAAAATGACCGACATTAGGTGTGAGTGTTTATATAGGGCGTCTACATCCTGCCTTTCCATCCAGAGATTAAAGAAATATATTAGTTTCACACAAAAAACAAGTACACATGTATTTCAAAAATGATAAGTCTAACAATGCGGGCCTACAATCAAAGATTGTCTGCACAGTGAAACAAGAAGTACACGTAGAATACCTGGCTGTTAACTGTGGTGCACTTATCACGGTGAATGAGTATGCCACACAACTGTCGCACAGTCCGCCAGCTACAAGACATCCATCTGTCTGGTTTGACAAAGGCTTTCCCCGTCGTTGTCAGTTATGCGATGCCTAGCGTGACTTCGAAGTCCGACTTCAACGTGGCATTCTTCGCCGACGCAGGCAGTTGGCTGAGAAGAAAATGCAGGGTTGACACACCTCTGCGTTCGGTGGTCCCCTTCCGAAGTTCCGAGCCTGGTGTGTTGTTCTTCTGTCTTATTGTCTTCTCGTGCCAGTCTTAACGACCGACCACCAATAACCACGGTCGTAGGCGGGTGTGTCTCAGCTGTTTCATCGCAGTTGAAGCAGTGTGAAGCACTGAACGCAGGACACCCACGTGTTGGGCTGCGGTAGGTTATGACGGACGGTGACATGAAGGCTGTGTGCAACGCATAGAAAGTGATATCTCGTTGGTGGCCAACTGTTAGTACTGCATCACCTCAAGGGTAAGACTTGTGTGATGATGCTGATATTAAACATCGACGAGATACGTATGGTGGACTCTAATCATCATTGCACGAGAGTTCTCATAATAACGAGGGTTTACCCCCCTCCCCCAGTAATCAGAAGGTAGAGAAGACGCGATCTTCCGTAAATAATCAACTTAGAACTAATGGTAGTTCTGAGAATTCGATGCAAAATTACACCCCGCGATGTCGGTACGTAACAGGCGTCCAGTCCGTTGAACGCGCTCCGAATGCTGGTCTCGTTTCGGCGTCAGACGCCAGCGCCATTAAAGACGCCAATCGCCGTTACGCGATGATATCGCGCGAGAGGGAGCGTTACCTACCCGCTAATTGACCGCTTTAACCGGTGCCGCGTCTTCGCTCGCGCTGGTATCGATGCGCGCGCGCACTAAAAGCCCGTCGTTGTGGCGACTTTTGCAACATTGACAACCGACTGACAGATCCGACGCGACAGGTGACGTCGGGGCGGTATCGCTGTCGCCGTCGCCAACCGGTAACATACATCAGAGGCGCAGGCAAGCGCGCCGCGCTAAAGGCACAAAGTCTCTTCGGCGTTGTCGTAAAAAGACGCTATAAATTATAGTGTCAACGACGTGTGTCTTTTCTCATATCGCGACCGCCGAAATATGCTTTAATCAGGCGTGATTTGGTTTCCTTTAGTCACCATGTGACCGTTTTCGTGATATTCGGGCTTAATCGTTCAAAGTAAATCGATAACTGCCTGGTTAGTATAGCTCATTAAAACTCATTCGGGTAGGCACGATGTGTGTGTGTGTGTGTGTGTGTGTGTGTGTGTGTGTGTGTGTGTGTGTGTGTGTGTGTGTGTGTGTGTGTGTGTGTGTGTGTGTGTGTGTGTGTGTGTGTGTGTGTGTGTGTTGTGTGTGTGTGTGTGTGTGTGTGTGTGTGTGTGTGTGTGTGTGTGTGTGTGTGTGTGTGTGTGTGTGTGTGTGTGTGTGTGTGTGTGTGTGTGTGTGTGTGTGTGTGTGTGTGTGTGTGTGTGTGTGTGTGTGTGTGTGTGTGTGTGTGTGTGTGTGTGTGTGTGTGTGTGTGTGTGTGTGTGTGTGTGTGTGTGTGTGTGTGTGTGTGTGTGTGTGTGTGTGTGTGTGTGTGTGTGTGTGTGTGTGTGTGTGTGTGTGTGTGTGTGTGTGTGTGTGTGTGTGTGTGTGTGTGTGTGTGTGTGTGTGTGTGTGTGTGTGTGTGTGTGTGTGTGTGTGTGTGTGTGTGTGTGTGTGTGTGTGTGTGTGTGTGTGTGTGTGTGTGTGTGTGTGTGTTGTGTATAATTAATTATTTGTAGCATGGTGGTATGAGAACGTTTATCAAACTTGACTCTTTTAACGATTCGTCCGCAGTACCGTGCAATGTTTTACTGGTATATCCGTATTCCGGAACAGGTCAGAAATATGTCGCAAAACATTACCTTACTGGTTACGCTGCGGTATATTAATCGCTAAAGTGATATCTATGTGAATACTAACCATATAGACTAGAAAAAAGCAAATGTTATTATAATTCAGGCCTCCATTTATAGTGCAGCCCCTGTAATATCTGCTGCATATTGTAGTTGTAAAATAATTTTGTCTGCATTACGTCAAGAAAATATTCTGAGATACGTTACTTTTCATTAATTCAATTAACCTTCTACGTTATGGTAGCTAGACTGTGGACATAGTTCACCGATGACTTAGTGTTAAGTCATGTGGACACCTGATGTATTGGCATTGTTTCTGCAGTTGTAGAATATTTGTTTGAATAGATATGATCGTTTTTCAGAACGTAAACTTATATAGCATTATAACAAAATATTTGTTTTTAACAAACCACAGTTTTCAGTTATCTTTTGCCTGTTACTTCTTTATAAGTAGCTATTTTAACGATCAGTAAACATGTTATTCGAGCCGCTACATAAATCATGACATCGACTAAAATTGTTTCAATTCGTAAAAGGCGACGTGCACTTATATAACATTATAACACTTTATCACCTAATGCAAGACGTATGTAGTGGATTGTTCTCACGAAATAAACAGATTTATCAATCAATCGATCAATCACAAACAACAAAACCCTCATTCACGTTACATAAAATACGAAATAAAAAAGATAAATCGCTTAATATTATCCCCTGAATGGAGCCCAAAAAGCAATTTCAGCAGCTAACGGTGATTGATTTAAAACGATTTTCTTTGCGACATCGCACGATTTACGCCGTCATTTAAAAATCTGAAAAGCCCACGATTTTTGGCGCAAAGTACTGGGACGTTTGGCACTGGCGCACCCGACTGAGCGTTCAAAGGTCGATGTTAAATTGGGGGCTTTTAGCGGGGCCGGGGGCGGTTTATCGCCCGGGGCGATGAAGCGTCGTGGAGGCGTATTTAATGACGCTCAACGCACGGCATGTGTAAACATACGTGACAGGAATATTGAGGCAAGTTACGTTGATGGAGTGAGTGACTCCTGTGAGTGTTTTAAGTGCTTAATGGATGACGCGGAATTCTGGCGCGCGCGTCTTTCATATACAAAAAAACCGTTAGTATTCATCATAAAGGCACCCGCGTAGACGAAACTAGTGACTTTTTGATTCATAACTGTTCTCCGTTTTTTTATAGTCTAGGTCAAACCTACTCATATGCATCTGGAGATTAAATGTTTACTCAAGGGGCACTGGTTGTGCATCTGGCAACGATGCAACTAGTTTTCGATCAAATAAGTCTGTGGTTTTAATATGATATGTGATATGAACTTTGATTATTCGCAGAGTAAGACCAGTGTGATATGGTATTTGGTGATTACAGAATGTGATATTAACCTCGTTGGGCTAGAGGAGCAAACACCAAGATCCCCCGGGTGTAGCAGGTGAAATAATGACCTCTCCCTCCTCAGTATCTTTCCTTGATGTTATCTGTATCCATTCTGGATCTCGCTTTATATGTGTCTGTCTCTCTGTCTGTCTATTTGTCTCTGTCTCCCTGTCTCTCACTCTCGCTGTGTCTCCCATCGTCCTCTCTCTTCTCTGTCTCTGTCTCTGTCTCTGTCTCTGTCTCTGTCTCTGTCTCTGTCTCTGTCTCTGTCTCTGTCTCTGTCTCTGTCTCTGTCTCTGTCTCTGTCTCTGTCTCTCTCTCTCTCTCTCTCTCTCTCTCTCTCTCTCTCTCTCTCTCTCTGATATGCGTGCGCAAGATCATTCCAGCGGTTGATCAGTCCAGCTGTTTACGATATATGTGCACTAGATTACATTACCAGCTCTAACTTGAAGATACTTGGATCCAGAATCCAGAATGTTATTTACGGGAGTCTAGGGCGAGATAACAGCGACCACCAGAACATTTGCTCTGAATGATATTACCAGAAGTCTATCAATTCAAACCATTAAATCGGACCAGAATACGTCATCACGTATAATGTCGTCTAGTGGCGCGATGAATGTCGGGACGCATGTGCCACACATTGCCTCAGAAAGCAAACAGGAATGCGATAAACCATATCAGAGTGGTGAGTCACGAGCGTGGTGCGTAAGTGTTAGCATTTTAGTGAGGCATTTCCAATTACATCTCGCCTCGTTTTTGTGTAATCTTGCAAAAAAATAATCGAAATTTCACTCCGACTTCTTAGTACACGTGTATACACCTGTGTAAGTTTAGTGTTGGTGAAATTGTCACACGTGTTAACTTGGAAATGAGGCACCGAATCATGTTCGTATTTCACATACGTTTTCTAGTGAAACGTCATATTCATGAAAAGATTTGCGCGTCTTTGTTATGAAGCGACACGTCATTTTGATACATGGGCTAATTTATAAACGACGCGTCGTATTGAAATAACACTTAGAAAAGACACGTCTTGGATGTGCCTATATGCAGTGGATGTACTCATGATTCATGTATCAAATTCACATACACGCTAACTTTAACAATGACGCATCGTATTCAGACACAAGTTTACTGGCCGTATGCAAATAAACACGACTCATATTTAAACAACGACGGATCACACTCAAACGACAGCGTGACTTTTCCCGACACAACGTAGGTCTCAAGAAATTCTGCTCTTTGTTTACGGTGTGCTGCGTCATAATTACGAGAGACACTCAAGTGCATATTAATTACCGACTCGTCTTGGCGTGCATCAAGTCGTCACTGACGAGACTGGCGTCAGGCTGTCGCTAGTTTTTATTGACAGTTGACAGCGCACCTGTCGGCCGAAGCAGAGGACAGTTTATGACGTCTCGTCGATATCCGCTCTCAGAGGGGGTCATAGTAACATATCATGACACACAGAACTGGTGATCTCTATCTGTATTCTGTAAGATCCACTAAACATGTAGACGTATGTCGGATCCTCCGCGATACTATGGATGAGATCGGGGGATAATTCCACTAACATTCTTGTGAGCTCATTATATAAGAGCAATTTTTACTCTTTAAATTAAGATTGTTTTCGCTCCTTAATAGAGATCGTACATTCGGGATTCTGTCAACACCAGGATGCACCACCGGGTCATTTCCTAAGGTGTGAAACGGAAATATTGTCCTTTATGTCACGGCATTTTGGCATTTGGAAAAACCTTAATGTTTATGAACGGATTTTCTTTAATGGTGATGTTTAATTCAGAGCTTTTTTGGCTTTTTGTAGTCTGCCTTAGGTCCGTGGTCGGTTTTGGGTAGTCCGACATAAGTCCGTGTTATGTGCCCCGGTTTTTCTAGTCCGTCGTAGGTCCATGTTCTATGCGTCGACATTGTGTTGTCCGTCATAGGTCCGTGTTGTACGCCACGACTTTGCATAGTCCGCCATAGGTCCGTGTTCCGTGGCTCGGCCCGACCTGTCAACGGTGCGGGCCGCCGCGCTACCGGCGCCGTAGACAACGCGTCGTCGCTCACACTCGTTTAGATAGATCTTCATTATTGCCGCCACATCGCGCGCCTTGATCCGCTACCGCAAATCGCCTTGAGAAGCCGTCTCACTCACTGGCGCCGGCGACGTTTTTATGATTCCGTAAGAGCTTTCCGTGTGCAGTCAACTTAAGTCGGCGTTTTTTCGCGGCCAGGCGACGCGAATAGAAACACTTAAGTGGTTAGCGCAACGTAAACATCACTCCAGCCTCGCTCCCCTCCACCGTCCTCGGCGCAGCCACGGACGTCGATATTGGGTTTCCATCGCTGATCTACAGCGTCATTTTCTTCGACAACTTAACACAATTTTTGCCAACGCTCACAGACCGGGTTTCAAGTAAAAAGCCGCGCCTGTCGTGGTGGTTTTTGTAAGACAGTTACCAGTAATGTATCGTGTTATGCCTACTGTTAGTAAATTGTTCCGTTTTCAATGTGAAAACGCCTACAGATTTTTCTTATATATTTCTTATGCATGTTCTTGGTATTGAGGTGTATTTTAGTGAAAGCCACACACACAAAACACTGCTAATAGTTTTGTGTATGGCATTTAGTTTGCCACTGATGTGTGAACGTTGTAAGTTAGACATTTACTTCGCGCTGAAAGACTGGTTAAAATGTACACTGTTTGAACAGTTTAAGTAATATCCACAGTCGGTTTTACATCAAACCGTTTTCCTTCACGTAATTGGTTGAAGAAATCGACATTAGCCGTTGCATCAGGTTAATTGCTGAAGTTAATTATCTGGCAGCTATTTTCCCTTTAAACGACTGCATCGGTCAGACGGCTGACCATTGAAACCTGTGGTATGCCAACTATTAAATTGGCCAATCATTTGTTTGAAAATTTCGTCAACACTACATAAGCGAGTTGTATAAACGAACCAACTTGTGGTAGTCATCGTGTAGGGTACGTTTTCACACAAAAATATTTGAAATGAGACGAGCGAAAAGTCTCATTGGGACGCACCTTTAATTTGTGTGCACATTCGCATGTAACCAAATTACGGTACAACCGAAGATAGAAAACACCAACGGGCACTAATCGGTGACTGCGTCCCGCCGGTGCGTTGTCGTGGTCGCTCTGACGTGCAGTTGTAAATGTCTTTCATTAAGTTAATAGCCAGCTTGTGGTTCACCGATACGAAATCTGCCGGTCCGGTTCTTGATTAGAATGTCGTCTTTTCTTCGTTCAATGCCCCCTTTCATCGCGTATGGCGCCACATAGCCAGCGAGTTCATTGAGACATCATTAACGCACGGCGGACTTGGACGAACAAGTTGTGACAACTTCGCGAGGGCTGGAGATATCTGACTGGCGTCGTAGTGGGTCCTACTATGTCATACCGCCGCTTACATCCTGGTCGTACGGCGACAAGAGGGCTGTTGTGTTACCCCGACGGTGGTGATATCATTCTATGTAACACCAGTGGTGATGTATATGTAGTTTGTATGTACGTCTGCAATAGTGTCCGTTGGTTTACTGGGGTCAGACAGACATAGCCTTCCTGTTGTGTTAACAAACATTGCATAGGACCCAAAAATGGAATATGTTAAATAAGGAACCACCGGGAAGTGAATACGCTAGATCGGACATATTAACAAGTTTAATTGTTAGAATATCTTGGAGTGGGGTTTCACGTGTATGTTCGCCGAGGAATGTAAAGTTGTTGACGTGCGTGGGAAGCATGAAGTCGTACACGCGTGCGTTTTTAAAGAGCGGGATGTATGTGATTTTGACGAAATGTTATCAAGATACCAATTACGTTAGGGCAGTGGCTGTGCAGGTAACATTTCAGGTATAATTTCGGTACAGTCTTATAAAAGACTACTTGCCCACGAATGGAAAGTCGTCATTGAGCGGTGTCCTACAGCCCAATCGGTTGTGTATTCGACTCCAGGGTTTCATTTCACTTGTTATCTTTGAGAGTGTAATCGTATACTTGAAAACTGTCAACACCATGACGCGCCAGCAGTGTATTGTCACGTGTGTGTGTGTCAATGAAATAGTGTCCTCGGTAATATGTCAATGGATATTTGCATTTTGAAGGAAAAAACGTATTAAAAGCAACAACGGACTGATTTTTCTTCCTAAGAGCTTTTATTTTAATTTAACAACGGACTTTGTTAAATGATGAATTTTCCTTAAGAGTTTTTATTTAAATTATTTAAAGTATTTACCAACAAACTTTGTTCAATGATGTTTTTTCGTCTTAAGAGCTTTTATTTTAATTATTTAACAACGGACTCTATATTTAATGATGATTTTTCTTAAGAGCCCCTGATATGTCATGGTTATACAGCCGTCCGGTTGTGCGACATGCAAGACTCAACTCAGGTGATGCCAAACGTCACTGGCGTTGTAGAGCGTGACATGACGTGACGTGACGTGCCTAGAGCGCGTGCGGCTGACCGACCGCAACTCGACGTGTGGGGTCGCCTGTGTCGAGGGAGCGTGCATTGTTTGAGGGCCCGGTACCCCGGCTAACTAGAGACCCCGGTATAACCCTGATTTAACAACGACACACTAATTAACGGCGCGATAGCCAGGCTGCATAGAATGCTACGCACAGACCCGGCTGGACGGCGCCAGTCGCCCGGCCTCGTATCGGCTCCGTTCTAGGAGAATTAAGCTCATTACAAAGGCCGATCTGCGGCAAGTCTGGGGCATAGGGTACACCACCGACTCCCTTGTAGTAGAGGCAGGGGAAACTTCACGAGAAAATGAACATCGGAGTACATTATTTGCAGTTGTTTCTTTTGATTTATGTTTATCCGAACTTGGTTTAGTTCGTAGTCTGTCCGTGGCTATTCAATCAGATCTTGTTTTGTGAGCGTCATTAATATTCAAAGTCCATATTCGACTTTAATATTCGAAGTCGTTTCCAACTGTGGATCCCGAGCCATATACGGGGTTAGCGTTATTCGTTTAGTTACAAGTAATTGCCAGCGTAATATGTATTATGTCATACTTTACAAGTCGCAACTTAATTGAACATTAAGACGACACATCGTAAACGCCAATACTGACGTTGTCTCTTTCTGGTTTGCCTCTGTCTCTCTCCGCGTCCCCCCATTATACCTCTAGGGGTGGCTAGTCAAAAGAACAACGTAGTATCGAGACGACCTTGCAACGTTTTCGAGACAAACAGCGAAGCGTCGACCCGTAATCTCATTAGCATGCAACCCGTAAATAATTACTGGGCTAACGAACATTCCTAATCGCGTCGACCAATCTAATGATTACGCATGCACCGACGGAACTGTCACCGCTAATCTCAGGAACCGTTGTGTCATATCCGGGGTTGCTGAAACTGTATTTATGTGCAAGCGTATACGAATAATAGAACCACGGATGACATCTTGCGGTGTTTTTCAAAGTGAATAATGAATACACCACATACATATTCTAATATATTACACTTGAAAATATGTTTGTTTGAGTCAAAATATAACTAGTAACAACATGATACTTTACAAAAAGCATAATTTAGCCTAGCCTACTGTGTCTATAGGTCAACTACCAGACCTAAGTAAAAACAGTTTAAAAAGTAGTTGATGTAACGACTTCTCATTAGCTAATAGCAAACAAACCGTTATTATAAACTGTTCTCACGTGGTACAAACTAATGGTGTATCAGCGTTTGTCAATGGTCAATCTACGCAGTGGTCAGTGGCGCACGACAAACACTCGGCAGTGGACGCCAGACGCGGTTCCGCTGAACCGTTTCGACGGCGGTTGCCGGGGTTGTGATTTACGAGCAGCCGCCAGCGATCCGCCTGGCTAAATGTTAGCTTAACCCCGCGCGCCACCGTCTTGTTAATGCAGTCACTTCGCCGGCGTGCCTGTCTACGGGGGACGGCGGGTGACGGCTCCTCACAGGTTCGCATGTGTGGCTGTCCATCATCGCGCGTAGCGTAGCGAACGTTGCGAGAACCTCGAGTGGCGCGCAGCACCACCTGGCGAATGTCGTTGATATCAAAAGGGTTCTTCCCTTGAGTCCTCCATCCCTTGCTGGAGGGGGGGGTTCCATGCTAGTTTTTTGGCTGGGTTTTGTTCAACTCCGCCCGCCCTTATGCAATATAACACATCACAATGCAGTGCAGTGCAGTGCAGTGCAGTGCAGTGCAGTGCAGTGCAGTGCAGTGCAGTGCAGTGCAGTGCAGTGCAGTGCAGTGCAGTGCAGTGCAGTGCAGTGCAGTGCAGTGCAGTGCAGTGCAGTGCAGTGCAGTGCAGTGCAGTGCAGTGCAGTGCAGTGCAGTGCAGTGCAGTGCAGTGCATAGTTACATCTCTCTATCTCGTAAAACTGAACAGATGTATCACCATGTTAATTTTGGTCTTGCCCTTCCGTTCCGCCCACATCATAACTGTTTTCCCCGTTCTGATATCTCCAGGAACTCGGGGATCAGGGATCCCATAATTGCATAAGCTACGATTACACTGTCGCAAGTCCTACTCGGTGGTCGCACCTGTCGTGCGGACGAGAAGGGCTAGTCCTCGCTGGCGGAGGCTGCTCGAGGACCTCTCCAACGATCGAGATGTGCTCTTAACGACGTCTCCTGACACGAGATCATCACACTTCCGGTAGACACTCTCACGACCAAGCTCGAGGTCAACGATCAAAGAGCTCTCATAAAATTACAAATAGACATGTGCGTGGACACCGAAGTACATGTAGTGAAGGTCGGGTGCAGCGTACGCCGATTTGGAGACCTGACAGCGTTTGTAGTGATACCAGGAGTGGAACTCAAGGGCGTCGTTGGCTGGTGGACGACTTCAAAAACGTGTTCCTGTTAAACGGTTGTGTGTTGTGGCGAAAAGCCGCCCTATTGTGTTTCTGTACACGTTTTGTTTTCGGTTTTATCGACCTGTGCTGCATTTCAAAGAGGCGTGAAATAAAATTGTAGCTAGTCCTGGGCATCTTCTGGGGTGATCCGCAGTGCCTGCATATCCCTTCGGACACAATCCATCCATCTCCCTCTTGGTATCCCCCCTTGGTCTTTTTCCTGGTACTGTCATGGCATGCCGCTAACAGCCTATGTGTGAAATGTTTTATGTAAATTTATGAGAAAAAAACCCTTTGAACAAGTCATTTCACACATGAATTAACTATTTTGTTTTAAGAACTCCCGCGAATTTTTTTTTCAGTCAAACATTAATGTGATTTAATTATAATAGTAAACAATATTTACGTGATGCATACCTGTTTTGAGTGAAGTAGACTGTTCCGTTCGCCTATCGTAATGGGCACATGTCAAATTGATTTGTTACCTGTTTCATTGGCTTCATATAGCATTGCTTATCGTATATTGCTTAATTGCTGTAATGTAACATTATTTGTTGTATATTTCGAAAACTGACTATTACGAAATAACAAGTTAACCAACGGTGACGTCACGTGTTTTCTCTCCGTTTTCCAGGGAAGCTGCAATGCATCTGTACGACGTCCGAATGCTACCGCAACAACGTCGCCACGTGCACCGCCGACCACATGTGCTACGTGCAGTATATGCCGCGCATGCGCGACGACCCGGAAACGGAAGCCCCGCTGATCGTGCGCGGCTGCATCAACGAGCGGACGCCGCTGCTGTGTGAGAACCGACGGCCAAAGTCGTACGACGGCGCCTGGCCCATGCTCTACTGCTGCCGAGAGACATGGTGCAACCGCGACACCGTGCCCACGCAGACGCCCGTCTCCACCCTGTCTCCAGGTGGGAGCACGACCTAGTCGTCTACTCGTCGCACCACCATCACCATCACCATCACCATCACCATCACCATCACCATCACCATCACCTCACCACCACCACCACCACCACCACCACCACCACCACCACCACCACCACCACCACCACCACCACCACCAACCCACCACCACCACCACCCCACCACCACCACCACCAACACAACACCACACCACACCACCACACCACCACCACCACCACCACCACCACCACCACCACCACCACCACCAACACCATCACCATCACCATCACCAACACCACCACCACCACCACCACCACCACCACACCACCACCACCAACACCACACCACCACCACCACCACCACCACCACACACCACCACCACCAACACCATCACCATCACCATCACCACCACCACCACCACCACCACCACCACCACCACCACACCACCACCACCACCACCACCACCACCACCACACCACACCATCACATCACCATCACCATCACCATCACCAACACCACCAACACCATCACCATCACCACCACCACCACCACCACCACCACCACCACCACCACCACCACCACACCACCACCACCACCACCACCACCACCACCACCACCACCACCACCACCACCACCACAATCACAATCACAATCACAATCACAATCACAATCACAATCACAATCACCATCACCATCACCATCATCACCTTCATTATCATCTCTTTCTTCTGCTTCTAGCATTTCTTTCGACTTCGTCATATGTCAACACAAACACACCGCCAGTTAAGACAATGATATTGAACATAGTAAGACATATTGTCGAATTCCAAATTTGAAAGTATTGGCTCCTAATTAAAACACCGCAGTTGGGCTGAGTGACAAACAATGTGCAGCCAAGGCCACACGTATACTCACAATTGCCGTCCACTTTCAGAGGATGAAAAGAAGAAGGAACGAAGGAAGAACGGAGAAGATGATGCCGGAGACAGCTCCCTGTCGTACCAGGTGGTGACAAGCAGAGACGACTCGGCCGCCATAAGCAGCTACGACGACGCCGTCAACAAATACAATCAGAGAACATCGGCCAACAGGGGTCGCCACAGTCGTCCGACGCGTCGCTCCGCGCTCATCAATCCGCTCTACATCGGCGTGCCGATCGCCGGCGCATGCGTACTGCTCGCCATGATCATATTCGCCATTTACATTCTGCGCCGCAGCGCGCCGTTCTCGCAGCGCGCCTACCACTATCCGGCCAACATGGCGCGACAGCCGTGCCCGCCGCCAGGTGGCGCCAAGTCGACTGTGGCGCGGACGCAAATTTACATCGGCTGCGACAGATCGCCTTCGGGCAGCGAAGCGAAGCTGCTCGTGAAGGCATAGCAACGAGTCACGTGTGTGTAGTGTATGCGTATGTGCGTGCGTGCGTGCGTGTGTACGTGCGGTGGTGCGTTGTAGCGCAGGCGACGTGGATCGCGTCATCCAATGACGCGCGCGCCGGCTTGCCACGCAATCGCCGTCTAGGAAACTATGTCAGTGCATCGTTCGCGGTCACCGCCGTGCGGCGCTGCCGTCAATATTCAGGGAACGTTCTACGTTGTTCGCGGGAATCGTCCGGCGGTGCACGGCGCGATGACGTCACACAGACCGTATTTCTGAGGCGCGAATGTCCGAATACCGGCGTCTGCCAACTCCAATAGACAGGTGCAGTACGATTGTACAAAACTGGAATGCAGAACGTCGCGATTGTTTCGCGGATTCGTCGCCTCAGTTCGTTTTATTTATGTGAACAGAGTTGTACAGCACGCAGCCGGGTCTTGGCTAGGTAAACTATCCAGGCCCGCCGTAACCTGTGTGCGTGCGTGTGTGTATGTGTGCATCCGTCACCGCTGCAGACACATGAATGTTGACTTCAGTTGCTTCTCACAAATCCTTGTTTTACTACGGGCCGACACGGCCCCGTTGTGTCACAGTTTTCAGACTTCGGGGCGCCAAAGTCGCTTTTTACACAATGTCGCTTTTTACACATTTTAACTAACCAACCGGTGACACGTCGAAGCGAACTCCAGAAAGAAAAGTGTCTTCGACGTCGATGAAATGAATGACTCATTGTTTTGTTGTCATTCCTCAGACGACTATTTCGTTTCATGCGAATTTCCCATACATTGAACACAGGCAGGATCCGCTAGGAATAGCTGTCGTATTGTATAATATTTCAAATATAATTTTGTGAAACAATTGGACAAACTATTGAATTAATTTTAACATGGCCGTGAATTTTTTGCGATATCATTGTAAACGCGGCCCGTTTATAGGATTAAATCGATGTAGGCCTAGATAACATTTCATGGAATCGCAGTACTTTGTTATTAACCCAACTGTATGTGATCGCATTTTAACGCAGCTTAAAACGACGAAGGCCTGTCCTGTTTGCCCAATGTCTGGCAGATAAATCAAATAATCAGCCCTCCCCGTAATTAAGTCCGGCGAACGCCATACAACGCTGGAACCCGATTGGGTAAACGTGCAGAGTGGTTGGCGGATTCCTACGCTGCGAGAAATGTGATCCTGCCTTAAAGTATTACGTTTCATGGAGCCTACCGCTCGCGAACACTCGTGTAAACAGGGAAATTACGTGCGCTGATAAAATCGCTAATCCAAATTCCGCTACGAGTCGATTCACCAGAACGGGACGAACTAATCACGGTCTCTCGCAATTCAGGTGTAAAAAGTGTCAAGTTACATTTAAATCTCAGTGTTGTGTAGTTTTTATGCAGTGACTTCACAGTTTGGAGGTTCGTTTCTGGTATAAAAGGCGGTTAGGAATTTTAGGAATAAGTTGATTGATCAGGCCAAAAGCAAGCAATTTCATCCGTATAGGCGACACATCGTTCGCGTGTTAAGTGTTTGTTGTCATTTTAATGACTGGTGTTACTACTGGTAATTTATTTCCACTTACGTGGTGTTGTTGTTAAGATTATGTATGTGAATCGAGACAGTCGGGACGCACTACAAAAACAAATATACCACAAAAAATCTGCGTGCCCAGATGCAATAGGAGTTCGACGTTAATGTAAATTTGTTTTTAATGACGATATGTTTTGCACGATCTGCACTATGTTTTGATATGTAATTTAATTGTCTGACGTAGCAGTTATATATTAACAAGAATGTCACGTGGGCGAATACTAATCAATACGCTGTTGAACTGAGCAGGCGCAAGAGGATGTTTAAACACTATGTTGAGAGTTTCCATTTTCTAGTGTAATTTCGGCCGTTATCCGATAATTAGGAGTGTCGTATGTCGGTAATGCTGGCAGGTTTTTTGCAGTTTTGGTTATGTTATGATCGAACTAAGCGTAGAATGTTACGACGCTGCGCCGATTCGGAGGTCCGTTATTATTAAGCATATCAGAAGTGTATGTTAAGACGCACATAAGTAGTTGATTGCGTTGTCACGGAAACGCCGTTAGTCGTTACCGGAAGTGACGTGTGTAAATGATTCACTTCTTTTGAAACCGGTGTTTCGTATTTATCGTCTCTTATTTATATCTACAACGAAAGGTATACGTATAGAGTGTGTGTGCGCATGCATGTCACCGTTAGTCTATGTGCGCATGCGTGACACGAGTGAGCGTGCATTCAGTGGGGAAGCCAAAAAGGCATAACACGCGCTAGAAGGCAGACGAGCGAGTGAAAATTTCGAATTTTCCAAAGAACGAAAATGTGATATTTATGCAAATATTGTATCATAGATTGTATCTAAGTGTAAATATAGATGTACGTCGGAGTGTAAATAGAATTGTATTCCTTGTGTGTATATCCTGGTGTTGTTTTCACAGTGTGTCTGTACAGACGAATAAACTCGTATATGATAACTTAAGCAGCGGCGTTTAGTTTATTTTATTTTATAGAATCTCCGTTTTATTTAGCATTTCTGGAAGGCCAGTGTGTAGCTCAAACAAAACGACCATTCACCGAAGTGTTGGGACACACTGCCTGGACGGAAGCGTTGCTTTTTCAAAAGCCCAAATTTCGGATCTATAAAACAACACATGTAGGTATAGTGTACTAAAACATTTATAATAATAATAATAATGCTAATATAGTAATAATAAGTCGCATAAAGGTGTTATGGTATATACTTTTTAAACTTATCTGAAATACTTGGTATTAAACCAATCGTATCCACTCGGTTGAAAAGTGACAACACAAATACACTACATATTGGCGATACTAGAATCATTTAATCTACTATAAACTAACTAATCAATTAGTTCCCAATGTGTCCTTGGGAAACACAACGTTGTACCGTTTTCAAACTTCCGACATATTCAGTAAAATTCATTTCAGGCAAATTTATAAAATCTTTTTGTTAATGTAACGCCTTTATTGTACCAAGATCTACAAAAAGAAACTTTAATTATTCTCAAATTGTTATTGTTGAATATATCGTAAAATGCCACTTAGGACCCGAACATCAAGTCTAGTCTCGAACTGGTGAATTGAGCTTCCAAAACGGTAAGCAAGAAGAATGATAGAATGCAAGTAAGCAAACCACCTTAGGACGTCACTCAAGTCGAACGACTCCATCTTCCAAGACAAACGTACATTTCTTCTCACTCTGTCCCGCACCAGCTTGCCTCGTGAACAAATGTCGTCAACCGCATCAGGTACCGGAAGCTTTCGAAAGGCGGCACACATTTTAATCCAACATCGCACACGAAGGCACCGAGTGTTTTAGCCACTTCGTTCATTCTACTGGGACGCTTCATTGTTATTCGTACAAGTCTAATACACCTGTCGACTGTAACCCAGGAATCTGGATCTCCATCCACACAATTCCGAAGATGGTACATACCAAAAGGAATCGTCAATCGTCTAGGATATTGTCGTCTGAACGTATTTGTATTAACGGCTCGTTTTTGCGGTTTGTGTTATTTTATATATAATTATTTCAACCACAGTCAAGGGCGTAGCTAGGCATAAATGCAAGTGGAAGCACTAATTAATTATATCATTATAAATTCTATCATCGGGGTCTGGTGCAACAAAATGTTGTGTAGCATGTGTGACGATCCAATCGGTTGACTTATAGTGCATTTTAAGTCACAATATATCATAGATAAATATAACACGCTAAGGAGTTAATAGAAAAATACACAGTATGTTTACTGCGTGAAACATTCTGAAAAGGTGGAGGACTTGAACGGTTAATATATATATATATATATATATATATATATATATATATATATATATACATACCATATTATACATAGCATATGTTTGAATGTGCAACACATTCATTGTATGCTTTAAAATAAGCTATGTACGCATTATAGTAATTAAATAAAGTTACACTAGTTAACGCCTTTTAATAATAAGCCAAGATAAATACTGTACATTGTACATGTGTTGTATCTAATAGTTAAAACAAGTAAAAACTGATATTTTTAAAGAGTTCTGTATTGTTTTCAACATCGGTTCAGTTACTACACCCCCTTCATTAGGGGCTAAATAATAGGTTAGGGTATAGGTCGGGGTTAATTTCTTGAATCGTCGAGTGTGTCTGGTTTCTCTGCGACATTCACCATTTCCCATATTGCTTTCCAGTGATCCACTTCGTTTTGTAGTTCACGCAGATTTCCAGGCATGTCGTCTTTGAACACCTCGTACATCTGGGCTATTCTTTCTGGTGTCATATGCACCAGTTGTTTCGGTGTGGTGTAGGCCTACTGAGCCACGTAGCGATCATGGGCCATTAACGCATAAATGTACATGGTACATGGTCCTCTTCTTGTACTGACAATGGGGTGTCAGCTGGAACATTTTCGCGGTGTCTTTGTTTCTAGCACGGCTTGCTCGGTTGAACTTCGAAATTTTGTCAGAGAAAATAGACTTTGGAGTACATGCTCAATGCTACCAATGACGTAACACCTTTGGATTTACAACATGTAGCCCCATGCTTTGCCATTACCATCAGCCTCCAGATATTACAGAGCAGACACTACAGCTGCG
>JAODUO010000747.1:27500-87500 GCA_025642075.2 Ridgeia piscesae | reverse complement strand
AAAAATTGCGAGGCATATAGCCTGACTCACCACTCCTCTCTCTTAAAAGCCGCTACACAGGACTAGTTAGACTATAAACTCGCGATATGAAGTTCCGACCATGCACCCATTAGAAAATCGACTAGAAAAATTGCTTCGCTGGCCACACCGCGCAATTTGATCTTACTTAATAAATAACCATCATGCCGGACTGCGCCGTTGCCGGGCTCTATCAGTTTGCAACCTTGTGTTGATATTATGTATAGGCTCTAGCACGGGCGTTGATCGGTGGGTGACGGGGGGGGGACGCGTCCCCCCACTTTCCAGCGTGGGGGGACAGCATAGGAATTGTCCCTCCCCCACTTTTCAGTTCAGAAAAATTGCGGGGCATGTAGCCTGACTCACCACTCCTCTCTCTTAAAAGCCGTTACATAGGACTAGTAGCTAGACAATAAACTCGCGATATGAAGTTCCGACCACCCATTAGAAAATCGACTGGCCACAGCGCGCAACTTGATCTTACTTCAGTAAATAATCATCATGCCGGTGTAGCACTTACATTTTTTCGGCGTTATGCGCGATAAATGTAAACTCATTAATGTGCAGCGAAAGGACAATACATTTATGGTATAAATATTACGGTTTGTTCGTTAGGATATATATAAAGTTATTTGTAGCAAATTAACACGAGGCAAACAAGTTTTGAAGCATGTTTTGATAGCAAACGTCCCACGTGACCATAGTGCGCCATAATCCGTGACGGTGATTTAAACAAACGTAAGATGTTATTGTATTGAACGACATTTTAAGCAACACTTCACAGTAATCATCACAGGAGAGTTGACGAACAGCCCGTGGCATTCATACCAAAAAAGTGCTTTATCGTTTCGCTGCACATTGGTGATTTTATATTTATCGCGCATGCACAGAAACGTCAATCGGAAAGTTTGTAACGACCGGAAAAATGTAAGCGCGACACCGGGCTGAGCCGCTGCCGTGCTCTATCAGTTTGCATCCTTGTGTTGATATTATTAGTAGGTTCTAGCCATCAAGCACATGATAAATTATGAAATTTGTGTTTCACATTCACCCCTTGCCTGCTTGATGCTTATCGCCTACGACCGAAGCGGCGGATTCCTGCTCTTTGTGTAACTTATTCCCATTTGAGTGATGACAAATTTCTTTGCCAAAATGTAGGATTGGGAAGTTCTACACAGCATGGTGCGGGGACGAGGGCACCACGTCCCCCCCCACTTTTCAGCCTGAGGGGACAGCATAAGAAATGTCCCCCCACTTTTTCAATTCATAAAAAACAAATGTACAGGCATATAGCGAGGCTGATCACTCCCCTCTCTTAAAAAAACCCTACATCGCACTAGTAGTAAAATTAATATACGAGCTCAGATATAAACTTCCGACTACCCAGTGGAAAATTATTAGATAAATTACTTGGTTGGCCGCAACTAGATCTTGGTTCAGTAAATATTCATCATGCCGGGCTCAATGTTGCACCTTTGTGTTGATATATTAATAGGCACTTATATATTCATATATACTGCTGCGTTATTAGGTCTACTTTGTGAATATTAATATGTGACGACGGCACCACATGTTTGGTATCCATTTTGGATGGTACTACCAGACAATGCGGCGATCAGTGGGGTAGCCAGAGGGGGCCAAGGGGGCCAAGGGGGCAATGCCACCAAACCCGGTACAATTAGGAGTGTAGATAACTGAGAATCAATAACTGATTACATGATTCGTAGAGTGACAAAATAGAGAGGATAACGAGGATGCCTATGTAGGACTTCCCTTCCCATCCTGCCCTTTGGAAAATTAATTTGTCATTACTCAAATTGGATTAAATTACCCACTTATGTCGCAGGCGATAAGAACCCAGCTGGCTGCTGATGACAGGATAACGGAAATGTTGTTCCCAGTGTGCTGATGGATAATGGTTATCAATGTAGCAACACAAGGATGTAAATTAACACTTGTCCTGTTACTACGGTCAAATTGCACACTATAACGAAAGCAATTAATCGATTCGATTTTCCACTGGTTAGTTGGAACTTCGTATCGTTAATTTAGTTTCCGCATTAGTTTTATGTATATTAAGTATTAACGTATTTATATAGACTTATATATTTGTTGTTGTTCTTTTCTTACATACGTTAGTTCAACTAAATGACTTCATCTTATTTTGTACATACATATGTTGCTAAGTTTGTTAGTTTAGTATATACATTTAATTACTGTATATTTTGTATTTTCTTAATATATATTTTATTTTAGAAGTACTACAAATGTGTTTAATGCATTTTAAATACCATACCACTTATATATTCAAATTAATACAATATTATTTTGTTATGGTCATTATGTTAAATAATTTTGTATGCTTAGTTCCATTAGTTTCCCCTATTGTTGTTTTATAAAATGGAAGTTTATTTGATCATTGTTGTTGCTTGTATATGCGTTATGCATGCTGTAAGACGCCATGAACAATTATAATTGGATCTTGTGCTAAATCCAATAAAATATACATTTTTTTAAATAAAATGTATAGGCATCAACGTTGCACGTTTTGATGGTACTGGTTACTTCTTCTTCTTCGCCTTTTCGCACTAGGTGGGGTCAGCGGCCCGAATTCTTGATTTCCAGAATGTTCTGTCCTGGGCATCCTCCGGGGTGATCCGCAGTGACTGCATATCCCTTCGGACGCAATCCATCCATCTCCCTCTTGGTCTCCCCCTTGGTCTTTTTCCTGGCACTCTCATGTCAACAACTGCTCTCACTTCGTTGTTTTCTTCCATTCTCTGCATGTGTCCATACCAACGTAGTCTCATTTCTCTTACTTTCTCTTGAATACTATTCACTCTAGCTCCATTATATATATATATATATATATATATATATATATATATAAATATATATATATATATATATATATATATATATATATATATATATATATATATATATATATATATATATATATATATATATATATATATATAACACAAATATATATATATTATCGACGACACTGTTTCAGTGACACACCAGTCACAATCCAATGACAATGGCCCGCTGGGGCGTCGTAGTGTTGGCTGTTTTCATATATTCAAGATCATTGTTAAGGATCAAAATTGAATTTAAAGTGCAAAATCGGGTTTAGGAGCTCCTAACAACAATAGTGAAATTGGCCCCAGGACTAGTTACACTACACATACTCTCCTATTAACGGGCGTCGATCGGTGGGGGACGGGGGGACGCGACCCTCCCCCCACTTTTCAGCGTGGGGGACAGCATTGGAATTGTCCCCCCACTTTTCAGCTCAGAAAAATTGCGAGGCATGTAGCCTGACTCACCACTCCTCTCTCTTAAAAGCCGCTACACAGGACTAGCTAGACTATAAACTCGCGATATGAAGTTCCGACCATGCACCCAGTAGAAAATCGACTAGATAAATTGCTTGGCTGGCCACACCGCGCAACTTAAAGCTGCTCCCTCCACTCATTCGCGTAAAAATCGTTTGCTCCTAGCGATTTTTAGTAATTTCACAAACAGCGGAGGTATCAAATACCCCCTAATGATTGCTTAGTTGGTTTATGCATACATGTTACTTCTTTTTTCTGGAATTAATAAAATAAATAGGAACTTTTTCGATTTTCGTTTCGATAGAATCCGGTCGAAACTCTGTACGAAACCTAACTATGGAAATGGAGATTTGTGCGGAATACGCTTGAGTCTTCACGCGAACGAGGCTTGGGTGGCGAGATTGACCTTCATCCTGTCGAGTTGTTTACGTTTAGGAACAGCGAGTTTAGGCACAAACATGATTTTTATATGCCACCAACACGGCAAATTAAGCAGACAAAGACAGCATCGACGCATGATTGGGAAAGAATATGGAACTAAGCAGTGAATAGCATGACTTCGGAACAGTGACAGTCACAGTGCCCTGGCTTTGCAAGCTACGGACACCGTGCCCGTGGCCCACGGCGTGGGCCGGCGAACTGGCACTGACTACAGTCAACATGCAGCGTTCGCACAGATGTTCTTCCAAATAGGTTAGTAATTACGAGTTGCTCAGCTATAATCACACATGTATATATATTTAGGCATATGAGTATACGTCATTGATATTCCTGTTTTGTTTATTAAATTTAGGTTATTGTTTACCTTCAACCTTAGCGCCTAGTTATTCAGCCAATGCCATGGTTCGACAAAATACCAAGGTATGGCTATGCTACGAGTATGACTAAGCCAGGCATAGACTATGGCCTATACTTAGATGACTACGATATGTCAGTGATTGATTATAATATTGTAACTATGTAATATTTATGTCACATATGGTATGTAGCAGGTTAATATTCTAAGCCTAATATTAACTAGGCTTAATTAGCCTAATAGTAGCTATATGTATATAATGTAAATGCATTATAAGTGATCCGTAACAGTTGTACTTAGGCCTTCGTTATACTTATTCATAATGACAATATTATAATATTATAGTTATAATAATAATTTAATACATTAAGCAATGATGATAATTTAATACATAAAAATAGGTATATACATATTATTTAAATTTATTATTAACATTAATGTAATAAAATAACAAGATATTGCTTGCATTTGGAAGCCTGGAAGGTGATCGTTCATTATATTGCAATTTTTTCAAGTAATAATAATAATAATAGTTTATTTCTTATATAGCGCCCCATCCAAATAATTGTTCTGGGGCGCTTTACAATGATTAATCCTAAACAAACAAATATAATACTTTAAAATACCGACTTAAATTGGCACAAAACTACACACTGTATTAAAAAATATATATATTACTAATTAAAATAATAAATTAATTAAAATAAATGTAGGAATAGTTGACTGATTAACTGTGATCACAGAGTGTCAAAATAATAATCTGTAAACAGATGCATCTTGAGTGCTACTTTGAATTGATTCACACTTTCAGAACTTGAGGTATCATCACCATAGGGCATGCGGAAAAGCTCATCACCTCAGGTAAATGAGTGTTGTAATATACATTAATTTACTCTCTCAACAAACCTTTTATAAAAATTGTACAGATGTATGTCATTTGTGAATCCAAGGGGCCTGGGGCCCTGTGGATGTGCCTCCTACATTGTAGGAATTTGGTATGCCTGCAAACTTTTTATAATAGGTCAATGCTAATGTGCCTCAATATTGTTTGAAATATGACCCAGTTTAAGTGATAATAATAAGTTGTGGCATTTTCCGAAATCACCAGTTTTTGTGCCCTCAAGACGATTTCTGAATCTGACCCTCTATGTGATATTTTATTTGTCTGTATTAATGGGTGGGTGTACTTGTTAAATTGTATATAAGTAAAGACATCATAAAGTAAACACTTTTTACCAAAACTATTTCATGAAATTGACCAAAAAAATGGCAAGAACAATATAAGTATAACTACAGGTACAATCACTGCACTTGATATAATGTATTTATTTCATCAGATAACAAGCAAAGCAGCAATAAAAAAATTGAAAACGTGTTCGGTAAATGTAAAATAGAGTTACTTTTATAAATATTCGTATCATCGAGCATCCAGCACATGGTATATCAAATACTAATTAGTTCAAAAACATGAATCCCATTCATTAGGCTTTCAAATTATGCCTTTCACAGAGAATACATTAGCTTTAGCAAACATGTGCTTAGTGCAGAGATGGAGTGAGTACAGTACAAATGTACTCGAGTACGAGTACGATTTGAACATGCATGAGTACAGTACGAGTACTCAGAAAACAAATATACTCGAGTACGATTACTTTACAATATACACGATCATACTTTAGAATGTAATCATGATTACTTTCATGATTACTTTAATGAATATCCTGTTTCTAACATAAAGGCGACTTTCATGGAATCCCTAGGTGTCATTCTTGTTCTGTTGTTGTGTCACTAATGTTCTAACTGATTACTGCTATCCACTATCCAGGTGTTATTATTATTATTAATTAGACGACTTTCTCAGGTATTGGATGAATCATTTAATGCTGGATTAATAATTTAATTTATGGTTTCTGAATCAAATACAAATAGGAGGCATTTAAGAATTTCAAATACACATGATCAAATACATTACAATAACAACACTTCAAAACCAGGGGGGGCATATTCAAAAGAGTATCCAATTCAAATATGTAGTATATCAGATGGGTCCAGACATGGGGTCAAATACATTTGTATTTGAAAGTATTTAAATACGTTTTTAAGTATAAATTTGTATTTTATGTTTAGGAATTAAAAGTATTTGTATTTAAATACTTTCCTAAAGTATTTGACTTTTTCAAATGTTTTCAAATACATTGTAATGCCTGCCAAACTGATTACCTTAATGCACTGCAACTTCACCCAACAGTGCTAATTACTGATGAAGACACTTAACAGCATGGCCCAATAATGACCACAAGCCAGAGGATGGATGACCATAGGTCAATATCCCCTTTTGTTCTTTAGTCAGGCTTCAATTTGGCACCAGGTTATTCTGGTTTCCTGGCTGACTTTGAAGTTGAGCCTTCCTCGCAACATCTTAGCAATGATTAGGAGTGTCTCTTCTGAGGGCAACATAGGCGTTATATTATTATGGACCTCCTGGCTTAACATACAAACACTGTATTTTGGCCTTTACCTCTTTCAGTCAGTTGTCACTGTGATGCAGTTAGCAATAACAATACTTCCTAGCACTGATCTGTCTGTCATCATATGAGCAAAACACTAGTTATGCCTATAAACTAGGTCTCAATATATGTGTTGCTTTTCTTTTTACCTACATAGTAATACAAAATGAAAAGTATTTGAAAAATATATGAAAAAGTATTTGAAATACTTTTCAATGTATTCAAAACTATTTGTAATTAGTATTTGTAATCCCTCAAGAATATTTGTATTTAAATACATTTCAATGTATTTGACCCCAGAATAGTTGTGGATTTAGACAGGTTTACAGTTTGCACTTAATTAAACATAATAGACAGGGATTTAGCAGCTAACCGCCCAGACCCAGTCAGGATTCTGGATGTTGGAAATATGACCAGTCATTCACACCATACTGACAGAGCAAACAGTACAGGTGGGGCTGTGGCCTGGCTTCTAAAATTACAAAGCAAGATGTTAGGGGATGCTTATCTCCTGCAGTGCTTCCCAGGGGCTGTCAAAATATAACTTGTAGTTTGTACTAAGCAGGAGGGTGAGGAGATGTTGCTTCTCTGTGAAGAGAAGGTATTAATTAGGGAAATCTGACTGAATATTTAACTGAAATGCTTAACAGTAATAGAAAATGAATACCTTGATTATTATTACATTTATTATATTACTTCTAATATTGCCATTTTATCTGTCTAATATATTTGCTTGCAACTGTTCATATGAAAAAAATGTAATCGTGAGAAGTAATCGTGAGTATGATTACTTTGGTAATGTACTCGAGTACGAGAAAGATTACTTTCCTTCATACACGAGTACGAGTACTGAAAAAGTACTCGTACTCGAGTATGAGTACGAGTACTCGAGAATGAGTATGAGTACGAGTACACAAGTACGATTACTCTGGCTTAGTGATACATGTCATACAGTAATACAGTAATTAGCACTGATGGGTGAAGTTGCAGTGCATTAAGGTAATCAGTTTGGCAGACATTACATGTGACAGTGAAAAAGAAATATTGATACTGACAATGTATTTGAAAAAATATTTGAAAAAGTCAAATACTTTAGGAAAGTATTTAAATACAAATACTTTTAATTCCTATACATCAAATACAAATACTTAAAAAGTATTTAAATACTTTCAAATACAAATGTATTTGACCCCATCTGATATAATACATATTTGAATTGGATACTCTTGAATATGCACCCCTGGTTTTGAAGTGTTGTTATTGTAATGTATTTGATCATGTGTATTTGAAATTCTTAAATGCCTCCTATTTGTATTTGATTCAGAAACCATAAATTTAATTATTAATCCAGCATTAAATGATTCATCGAATACCTGAGAAAGTCGTCTAATTATTAATAATAATAACACCTGGATAGTGGATAGCAGTAATTAGTTAGAACATTAGTGACACAACAACAAAACAAGAATGACACCTAGGGATTCCATGAAAGTCGCCTTTATGTTAGAAACAGGATATTCATTAAAGTAATCATGAAAGTAATCATGATTACGAGTACGAGTACGAGTACGAGTACGAGTACGAGTACGAGTACGAGTACGAGTACGAGTACGAGTACGAGTACGAAGAAAACAAATGTACTCGAGTACGAGTACGATTACATTCTAATGTAATCGTACTCGTTCTTGAGTACATTGTAAAGTAATCGTACTCGTACTCGAGTACATTTGTTTTCTGAGTACTCGTACTCATGCATGTTCAAAGTAATCATACTCATACTCGAGTACATTTGTATTGTACTCACTCCATCTCTGGCATCCAGCACATGGTATATCAAATACTAATTAGTTCAAAAACATGAATCCCATTCATTAGGCTTTCAAATTATGCCTTTCACAGAGAATACATTAGCTTTAGCAAACATGTGCTTAGTGATACATGTCATACATGTCATGGGAAAATTGTTCAATATTATGAAAGAATTGTCGTACTAAAACATATTTCTGGAAATTTACTTTTGCAAAGAGTTCACCCATAACACACACACAATTGTTACAGAAACATGCTGTAAATAGATATCATATACATACTATGTACATATAATAACATTATGTACAGCACTTTGACCATGTTGGATATTGTGCTTTAGAAATAATAAATATATTACATAAAGTAACTAGATTATACTTTATTAAAAAAACAGTAAATATATATTTTTATATATTTAATGCTATGTATCTTTACACCTAAAAAGTGGCTAAACTAGTCAGGGTCCTTGTCATGTGGCTGAGATTTACATGTGCAATTGCGATATGTTTACTCAATTCAATGAAGAGTACTGGCTAGAGATAGTGGTGAATACTTTTCTTTTGTACAATTAGTATTTTCACATATTAATTTCAGTGTGGCAGAATGTTTCCCACATTAGTAGAAATGTTAAATTTGCAAATTATATATAACAGGGGAAAATTTAAAATTAAAAAAATTATTTACCATGGTATTGACTTTGGCTAAGTGTGTCGTCACATATAAAATATCATACATGTCAGAGCCATGTTAATTGTCACTTTTTTTCCGTTGCCAAAAACAAACCCCCTGTGTCGATTGAAAAAGACATTAGACCAATTTCACTAACTCCAATAGCTGCCAAGGTGTTTGAATCAATAATAATGAAATGGGTGGATGAAACAATTGAAGGTGAAATTGATGCTAAGCAATTTGGGGGAATTAGCGGAACGTCCACAACAGACGTTCTTGTCGAACTGGTTCATATGTGGTATAAGGCGACAGATAAATTGAATTCTTATGTCAGAGTTGTAATGCTAGACTTTAGCAAAGCGTTTGATCTTATTAATCATCATTTGTTGCTAGATAAGCTACAGTCGTATGGGTTGCCCGCACATATTTTAAGATGGATGGCAACATTTCTATTAGACAGAGCTCAACGAGTAAAAATAGGAAATGAATATTCCCATTCTGGTCATCCCAATGGGGGAGTACCGCAAGGGACATTGTCTGGACCTAAATGTTTCCTTGTTTATATAAATGATTTAAGAACGACTGTTCCATTATATAAGTATGTAGATGACAGTACGTTATTTGAAATATGCGACAGAAATGATGTATCTGTTATACAAGAGTCGGTTGATATTGCTGCTAGATGGACAGAACAGAATGACATGAAAATTAATTCGGAAAAATCAAAAGAAATAATCATTAGTTTTGCACAAGATGGCAATTTCAGAAGCACTATCCCGAATATAAAGATTGATGGGAGGGATATAGCACAAGTTTGTCATGCCAAACTATTAGGTGTGACCATTTCTCAGGATCTGACATGGAACAAACACGTGGATAATATTGTGAAAAAGGCTGGTAAACGCTTGTACATGTTATATCAGTTAAAGCGTGCAGGGATTACCCAGAAAGATCTGGTCAGTGTATATGTTAGTGTGGTGAGACCAGTTCTAGAATATGCATGTCCTGTATGGCACACTAACTTGCCCCAATATTTGTCTGACAATATTGAAGTTATACAAAAAAGGGCACTAAAATGTATTTTTCCTGGATTGGGTTACGCGGAAATACTTAGACGTGTTAACCTGGATACGTTGAATGTAAGACGGGACAGCATTTGTCAAAAATATTTTGATAAAATTAAAGTCGGCACACACAGATTAAATTATCTGCTGCCTGACAAAAGACATATCAAATATAATGTTAGACAACAAAATGTGTACCCGTTACCAGTTACTAGAACGAATAGATTCCGTAACTCCTTTATACCGTGGGCTTTATACAACTGTCAGTAAAAAGGCTATTAATATGGTATGATTTGCGGTATCAAATGTATTTCTATTGTATTTGTATGATGTTTTGATGAGTTAATTGTAACCTATTGTAATGTCAATCCAACTCAGTTGAGTTGCTAATAAAACTTGTGTTATTATTATTTACTTTGTTTCTTGTATAAGCAGATGCCGATGTACAGTGAAATGCCAGGAAGCTGGTATGCAGTATCATCAAAGAGAGTGAACTCACACAATGTCATCGATATCCAAGCTGATGTAGTTCACTAAAGAATGTCGAACCTGTCTAACAGTGTCGAGAGAGGTTGACCAAAGGGTTATGCCATGTTTGACAGACCATGGCATCCACCGTTCCATCACCAACTGCAAAGCTAGTCATGCTTCACCATATTCGCATGTCAAGCACTCTGCATTCTGCATTGGTCTCTAGTCAGTCAGGGTATCTGACCGGCATGGAAGCCAGTGTACACACCACCAGTACTGCGGAGTCTGTCATGATGCAACACACAGTACAACTGGGATCACTTCACTTGGTCGATATTCAAATATTTGACATTTAATATGCAGCATCTTGCACGGCTCATGGTTGTATAATAAAAAACAAATTTACAGGCATATAGCGAGGCTGATCACTCCCCTCTCTTAAAAACCCTACATCGGTCTAGTAGTAAAATTAATATACGAGTTCAGACATAAACTTCCGACTACCCAGTGGAAAAGTATTAGATAAATTACTTGGTTGGCCGCAACTAGATCTTAGTTCAGTAAATATTCATCATGCCGGGCTCTGTCAATTTGCACCTTTGTGTTGATATATTAATATGCACTAGCCATCAAGCACATTATATATTATTAATTTTTGTTTGTCCTGTCACCCCTTGGATTGCAGCCTGGTCGCCCTGGCGGAACCAGCGGATTGCTGCACTTTGTGTAATCTGATCCCATTTGAGTGATGACAAATTTCTTTGCCAAATGGTGGGATTGGGAAGTCCTACACAGGCACCCGTGTAACATTTATATCTTGTCACCACGGACCCTAGATATAAATAGAACACACTAGTAGAACTATAGGGGAAGATTAATGCCATGGACTTAGTGCCACGGACTTATATGCACATAAGTCCGTGTTGTCACTCTATGAATCAGGCAAGCAGTTATGGGTCCAAAGTCTAGCCTCCAAATTTTCAGGGATTGGGGTGAGCCATGTCCTCTCTTCAAATATATGTAGCCAACATAACTATTTTAAATAGCATAACATAAAGGCCTTTGTTTATTTTAGAATTAACACCATATATATATATATATATATATATATATATATATATATATATATATATATTATAAATTATATATATACATAAAAATACATACATATATGTATATATAAATTGGTCCCCCGTCCCCCCACTTTTAAAACCGGATCGACGCCCCTGCACACGCACGCACGCACGCACGCACGCACACGCACACAAACACACACGAACCGAACCGAACCGAACCGAACCGAACCGAACCGAACCGAACCGAACCGAACCGAACCGAACCGAACCGAACCGAACCGAACCGGCATAATAGCAGGAGAGCGCAGATCCTAGCACATGGAACAATGCATATTTTATCACTATTCCAAAATAAAACTATTAATACCGTGCCGATTTATAATGCAATTCTACTGCGGTTCATATGCAGTTGACGAATTCGTATATTTGCGCATAAGTAAATGTGTTTTCATAGATGTAGTGAAGAAAACATAATTATAACTGTTAGCCTGCTGTTAGGTACCGTGCGGCACTTGCCGGTATTTTAAATGGACTTCATGGGACTTGACCAATCACAGCGGCTGTATTATACGACACAGTTACGAAAGTCGGTTGTCGAGTGATTAAACTGGTTTTGGCACAATGTGAGTTGTCTCTGTATTATATTAGTTTTTGTTATAAGACATAACAAATTGGCGACGAGGATGGGATCCTGGTTGGTCACGGATCATGCAAGACTACTGTGAGTGCGGCTAGACAACGAATGTTGGAAAACAAAGTGACTTTGATGCGGCGTGGTTTTCTGCTTCGAAAGATAAGTTGAAAATGGGCGAAGAGGGCAGAACGTCGTTCAGCTTCGGCAAAGTAATGAAGTATAACCATGGTGCCGACTGGGAAGCTTATACGGAACAGTTGGACTTTTACTTCCTTGCGAACGGAGTAACTGACGATCAAACCAAAAAGGCAATTTTATTGTCGAATGTGTCCACGGAGACATATCAGCTGCTCAAAGACTTGTTGGTACCAGCCACACCGAAAGACGCTGAGGTAACGTATTCAGTGATAGTGGACCGGTTGCAAAAACACACAAAGCCAGAGAAATCAGCATTGGTTGCTCGATACGAGTTTGACAATCGATCGAGACAGGTTAGTGAATCTGTCTGCGATTACGTCGCAACGCTGAAGCATTTGGCAAGTGAATGCAAATTCAGTGACGTAACGCGAGCCGAACGTTTGCGAGACCGTTTGGTATCTGGCATACGAGATGACAAGATGCTCAGAGATCTGTTGAGAGAGAAACTCGATGATTTAACATTCGAAATTGCCGTGAGACGATGTCTGGCAATAGAACAAGCCAACCGAGACGTTCAGGTCTTTCAAGGAGAGACTGGTAAGGAGACAAGAGTGCACAAATTAGACAGCTGCAGTAGACAGCCTAGACAACAGAACAGTAAAGCGATGCCAAGAAACACTAACCAGCGACCGTCTCAGCGTGCAGACACCGTGTCAAAGTGTTACAGGTGCAACGGACAACACAATCCAAAAGTATGTCCATTTATCAAGGAGAAATGTTACCAGTGTGGTAAAGTCGGTCATATTCGAAAGGCATGCCGACAGAAGGCTAACAAACAGCCACCGGCAACGTCATTGCACGTCATGCAAGGCAACGAAGACGCCGAGCGACATGACTGGACAGGACTGTACCGAGTGTCCAAAGGAAATGACCGGAAGCCAATTTCCGTGACGATGGAAGTTGAAAACAGAGAACTTGTGATGGAGTTAGATACGGGCTCAGCTGTCTCTGTCATCGGGGAGGAGAAATATCATGAACAGCTGCGGCATGTACCGTTAGAAAGCACCACTCTACAGCTACACACATATACGGGAGAAACTGTGAAACCGTTGGGCGTGTTGTCAGTTAAAGTTCGTTATGGAGAACAAAGCAAGTATCTTCAGTTGTATGTGATGAAAGGAATTGGACCTACACTGCTTGGTCGGGAGTGGTTGCACTCCATCCGTTTGAACTGGCCTGTAATGCATCTAGAGACGCAGTCTGGTTTCCGAGATGTGCTCGACAAACATGCAGCGGTGTTCTCTGACGAACTCGGACGGTTATTGAACATCAAAGCACGGATCCAACTGAAAGAAGAGCCGAAACCACGATTCTGGAAAGCCAGACCTGTCGCATTTGCACGAAAGCCAGCTGTTGAGCGAGGGTTGGACCAATTGGAAGCAGAAGGGATCGTGAAGCGTGTGACTCACAGCGAGTGGGCAGCACCGATAGTCACACCAATCAAGAAGGACGGTGAAGTTCGAATTTGCGGTGATTTCAAAGTGACAATAAATCCACAGCTCGACGTGGATGAGTACCCCCTGCCACGAATTGAAGAGATCTACGCAAATCTGAGTGGTGGTCAACAGTTCAGCGTAATTGATCTACGACAGGCGTACCTTCAGATGGAGGTTGAGGAAGAATCGAAGACTTACCTGACTGTTAACACACATCGCGGACTGTACCAGTATCAACGATTACCGTATGGAGTGGCATCAGCACCAGCGGTATGGCAAAGAGCAATGGACCAAGTCCTACAAGGTATTCCGGGTGTCCAGTGCTATCTTGACGACATCATTGTCACAGGCAGAACTCGAGAAGAACATCTGAAAGCCCTTGACAAGGTACTGGGACGACTAGAGGAACATGGACTAAAGGCCAACAGAGAGAAATGCAAATTTCTGCAGAACTCAGTTGAGTACTTGGGCCATGTCATCACTGCCGAGGGACTACACCAGTCACCAAAGAAAGTGCAAGCTATGGCAGGCTTGCCTAGTCCTCAGAACGTTGGACAGTTGAGATCGTTCTTGGGAATGGTGCAGTACTATGCACGTTTCTTACCAGACCTGGCTACACATCTTGCACCACTGCATAGACTTTTGCAGAAAGACGAACACTGGATCTGGGGCAAAGAGCAGGAGTGTGCGTTCAGAACCGTGAGAGAAATGCTGTTTCAGGATCGAGTCCTTACTCACTTCAACCCGGACTTGCCCGTGGTTGTGGCATGCGACAGTTCGTCGTATGGCCTGGGCGCCGTCTTATCACATCGGATGCCGGACGGAAGTGAACGACCGGTAGCGTATGCATCGCGCTCACTAACACAAACGGAAAAGAAGTTTGCTCAAATCGAGAAGGAAGCTCTCGGACTCTACTGGGGTGTCAGAAAGTTTCAGCCGTACTTGGAGGGTCGTCGGTTCATATTGATCACAGATCACAAACCCCTGAAGTATATCATGGACCCTGGAAAGGCAGTACCAGTCACAACAGCAGCACGATTGCAACGCTGGTGTCTCTTCCTTGGTGCCTTTGCGTATCAAATTGAGTATCGAGGTTCCAAACAGCATGCAAACTGTGATGGATTGTCTCGTCTACCGCTTCGTCAGGTGCCAGACGACAAGCCTGATGAGGTCGAAATGTTTCACATGACCGTTGTTGAGACGTTACCAGTCACGGAAAGAGAGCTCAGAAGAGAAACACACAGAGACGCACTGCTTTCTCGTGTGGTACGACTGGTGGAGTCAGGTTGGGAAGGTGTCGTATCGCAACCGAACTTCGCACCTTACCTCAATCGCAAGGACGAACTGACAATGCATCATGGTATTCTGATGTGGGGTAACAGAGTGATTGTTCCCACAAAACTGCGAGGCAGAGTGATGGAGACACTGCATGAGGGACTGTAAAAATGAAGGGACTTGCAAGAGGGTATGTCTGGTGGCCCCGAATGGATGAAGACATCGAAGACGTGACAAAGAGATGTGAAGGATGTCAAGGTGTCGCAAACAACCCGAAACAAGCTCCGCTGCACAGATGGGAATACCCAGCGTACCCATGGCAACGACTGCATATCGATTTTGCAGGACCATTTCAAGGAAAAAATTCTTGGTCGTAGTGGACGCACACACCAAATGGCCTGACATTTTTGAGATGCGGAACACAACTGCAGCAGAAACTGTAGCTACTCTGCGATCCTTATTTGCAAGAATGGGTCTGCCAGAGCAAGTTGTGTCAGACAATGGACCTCAGTTCGTGTCTGGAGAATTCAAACATTTCACAGAAATGAATGGTATCCGACACGTGACTGGCGCTCCGTATCATCCATCCACCAACGGCTTAGCGGAACGCATGGTTCAAAGTTTCAAGAACGCTGTCAAAGCTGACAGATCGGATCGATCTATCCAACACAAGCTCGACAGATTTCTGTTTGCGTATCGCACAGCACCACATGCTACAACAGGACACAGTCCAGCTCAACTGTTGTTTGGTAGAAATCTGAAGTCGAGGTTGGATCTTCTGAAGCCGAACATCAAACGAGTAGTTGATGGGAGACTTCTGAAAAATGAGAAAGGAACTCTGGTTTCTTTTCAGAATGGAGAGAAGGTCATGGTTCGACACTATCACAGAGGACCGAAATGGCTAAAAGGAGAAGTGTTGGAGCGAATTGGTCCAGTACTGTACAAGGTTCTCGTAGACGGGGCTACGTGGAGACGCCACGTGGATCAGATGCGACGATCCGAGGGTGTAGAGTACAGGAACTATGACTACTCGTCAACGCAAGCACCGAGCGAAACGGCAGGGCCGTCGTCCGAGCCGAGCGAGGCCGCGGTTCCACCCGTGACAAGTGAACCAGCGGAACTGACGGAAGAGCACGGGCGAGACGTGTCACCAGTAGCGGATGATCGTGTTGTAACTTCCGGGGTAAAGACAACTCGTTCGGGCCGGGTGTCCCGAGTTCCCGTTACGCTAAAGGACTATGTGTACTAGAGACACTCGGACACAAAGAAAAAAGGGGGGAAGTGTTAGGTACCGTGCGGCACATGCCGGTATTTTAAATGGACTTCATGGGACTTGTCGAGTGATTAAACTGGTTTTGGCACAATGTGAGTTGTCTCTGTATTATATTAGTTTTTGTTATAAGACATAACACTAATCACATCATTACCAATTTAACATATGCACGATCCCCAAACCGTTCCGTAGCATTATTTGAAGGACGTGTTACATCGGAAAACCGTCTCTGCACGGTGGCGCCATCTTCTGAACGGCAGATTAACAACTAGTCCACACCGCGCCTACTCAAGCTAGCATTCCACCTCATGTTGTGTCTACGCCGGGCGAACATACTGTCTTAGCTTAACGTTGTTTACTCCAGTGGTTTATCCCAACGTGAATCTCGTGTCTAGACATGAAAACCTTGTGTCAAATATGAACAGCCCAGCTTCCTTTTGCTCAACATTGAACATTCCAACCATCTGTACGCGGATGAATGGCAGGAACCTTCCTCTTAGATATCAGTTGTCGAGCAACGCGTGGTTTCTGGGAGAGCACGGAACATCGGCAACACATGTTATAACATGTACTTTTAATTCAGATGAGGAAACCCGAGTTACATGAATTTGACACAGTGTTGCCGATAGATTTTCGCGCTAACATAGAAATTAAATGTTTAACGATCGCTAGATGACAGCACTACCATATCTACTATAGCTACATCTACTACTACTACAACAGCTGCCGCAGCTGCTGCTGCTGCTGCTGCTGCTACCGCTGCTACCGCTGCTACTACTACTACTACTACTACTACTACTACTACTACTACTACTACTACTACTACTACTACTACTACTACTACTACTACTACTACTACTACTACTACTACTACTACTGCACTGCTACTTGCTGCTGACTCTGTTCTGCTACTACTACTACTACTACTACTACTACTACTACTACTACTACTACTACTACTACTACTACTACTACTACTACTACTACTGCTACTACTACTACTACTACTACTACTACTACTACTACTACTACTACTACTACTCTCTGCTACTGCTACTGCTCTCTGCTCTGCTCTACTACTGCTACCTATAGCTAGTATCTAGTAGTAGTAGTAGTAGTAGTACTACTACTACTACAACACACAACTACTACAACTACACTACTACTACAATTACTACTACAATTACTACTAACTACTACTACTGCTACTACTAGTATTATTACTACTACTACTACTACTACTACTGCTACTGCTACTGCTACTGCTGTTGCTGCTGCCGCTGCCGCTGCCGCTGCCGCTGCTCCTGCTCCTGCTCCTGCTGCTCCTGCTGCTCCTGCTCCTGCTGCTGCTTCTGATAGTACTACTACAAAAATTGCAATTTCACCGCCTGAGCTGTTAGACCGTTTATTATGCTCGGTGTGATTTGGCCGTATCTGACAGTGGTTATTTATGACGAGCACGGCTCCTCTGCTAGCAACAGTATATATCTTAATGAGAGTCTCCCAAATCTTTTCTTTACTTAGTTTGTTGTATATGGGCCTCTAGATAAAATAAATTGATTCGGAATTCTGACTGGCACTACTGATAAGCTATATGTGTTTGCACCAGTATATTAAGATACTTGTAATTGAAGTAAAATGCTGAAGAGAAAAAAAAACCTCAAGTGCATGCAAGAAGCACTCTTGTCTTCCGCCCCACCGACAGATAAGCAAAGCAGACGGCGTCGTTCGTCTGTGTACGAGTACCGACTACACATGGGCCCTTCCTGGACTTTGGTATTTCGAATACTGGCGTCTGTAGCTGGCTCCAACAACATCCCTGTCTCAGACGCCTTTCTAACGATGTATGTATGCACGCACGCACGCACGCACGCACGCACGCACGCACGCACGCACACACACACACACACACACACACACACACACGAACACAAGAGGCCCACATAGATGTTAAATGTGCTTCCTTCAGCATTATCTTTAGGAGCATACGCTAAACACGTAACCAAATTCGGATTGACAACTATGTTGTTGTCCAATCTGTTCGCAATTACAATGTGTATATTTCGTTCTATAGATGTAGCTCTACCTTTATTCCATAGTTGCACTGTGATCAATGGTTGTTGTTCCATTATCCACGACCCACTTGTATGTGACGTTGGTCCTCTATGCATCAACCGCCACTACATTGGTAAACAAAGCGCTACGTCGCAAAACGACGTAAACACGATTGCAATCCTCGTTTTTTCTCCAACGATAGTTGGAATATGAGGGCACTAAATAACCGGTTCGTTGTCTTCGCAATAAATTCCAATATCGGTTATTAACAAATTGACTGCATGTTTTGTTTGCACTGAGAACATTTGCAACTTCCGGAAACCTCCACGTCACAGGAACTCGTGAGTGTGAAGGGATTTTTGTGCAAATGCAATATAAACTCCTGGTGTAAATCGTGTGCCTTCAATCGTACCCTTCAACTTATCCATAAACGTAGTCATACATATAACCAACAAACAGCTAGTTGTACTTGGCCGTAACATGGGTATATTGCAGGGAAACTCACGTCGTGTCGTGTTTACCTCGACACTCGTGGTGAGCGGCTTTTGGACGACGCGGGAGAAAGGTTACAAACCAGGGGATGGGGGATTAGGGCGGCGTGGGTGCTCGAGGCGGAGTCTGTGCTTTGTTACGGCTGACGGGCCGTGATCGAGGCAGGTGGACCGTGGGTCCTCGGCACTGGCGGCGACACACGGGGTGGGTGGAGTCGTCCTTGTTGTCACTTGTGATGGCTGAATAGTAACCGACGAGACAACTAGTTTCAAAGTATTTACACACTCACGCATACATGCATGCCTAAAGGCCCACACAGACACATACACACACGCACGCGCGCGCACACACACACGCACGCACGCACGCATACACACACATACATACGCGCACGCACGCACGCACACACACATACATACCATACATACACACACCACGCACGCACGCACACACACACACGCGCACACACACACGCGCACGCACGCCCACACGCACGCACACACACACACACACACACACACACACACACACACACACACAACACAAATATATATATATATATATATATATATATATATATATATATATATATTACAATATATACATATACATATACATATACATATACATATACATATACATATACATATACATATACATATTATTGTGTGTTTCTCTGGTGCTGCAGATGCTACGTTCTATGGTGATACGTGTTTTGGTTCGTATATGTCTCGCATATATCCGCTAGGTGGCGTAACTGTGTTGAGTCACTGCGAATTCTTTCCACATCAATGTCTAAACATTGGTTGACTTAATTATTACACACTATCTAATAAATCACACAGCCATCTGGCAAAAACTAGTCACCTGTCAGTTCTCTCAGAAAGAAGAAAGACGCTCTTAAAAACAACAACAAAACGTATGTACACAACTCAGAATAATTTTCGTTTTTATAAAATAAAATATTAAGAATTGGTACATGAACGGACAAAGAAATGGTTAAGTTAATAGAAGCGAATTAACATAGAACGAGACGAGTGCACCTTGGCGCTTTGGAGGGGATTCTGTTACGATGCGCCAAGGTTAGCGTATTGTATCATGTATGATAATATATATATATATATATATATATATATATATATATATATATATATATATATATTAGCAAACCTGTGTTGGAGAGCTCTGGTCGGTTCCTGGTACACACACGCGACGACTAATTGAGTATAATCGGAAATGTTTTTATAGCGTTACGACCAGTGTAATTATAATGATGGTCCCTTAATGAGTGATGTTGATAATTGCCGTGTATAATTGCCGTGTCATCCTGTCATTTCCTAACCGCAAACACGTAGTTGTGATGTTACAAACTAGTGTCAATGTGAACGTTATAGTCTATCGCATCCACTCAGCGTCATACCGACCAGTGTCGTAACGTGGCGTGTCATCTCAACAATACCATCGTGGCCCATATCAACTGAAGTGTGTTTCTCTTTATGCCTAACATTCCGAGTTCACTATAGCCATTTGGGGTTTGTTGATTCTGGTGGGTTGTTTTGCTTCCCCGCCTGCTTGTGTGTGTGTGTGTGCGTGCGTGTGCGTGTGCGTGTGCGTGTGCGTGTGCGTGTGCGTGTGCGTGGCGTGTGCGTGCGTGTGCGTGCGCGTGCTGTGTGTGTGTGTGCGAGCGTGCGTGCGTGCGTGCGTGCGTGCGTGCGTGCGTGCGTGCGTGCGTGCGTGCGTGCGTGTGTGACGTATGAGGAAGAAATAGTTTGCGTGTGTTCGTGCGTGCGGTGAGTGAATGTATGGCAAACGGTATATAAGTGGGTGTCAGGTTTATATTTTAATGACTTTGTTCCAAGCGTTGACAGGGCTGTGAATAATTGAAGGAGCAGTATTTTTGACGTTACTGTTATTGCTGGCGTCGTCGTTGTTAACAATACTGTCGGAGTGTTTACGCATTGTTTATAATGTGTGATTTGAGCAGCTTTTCGCTGTCCGTTGCTTTACACAGAATCACTTCGCATGGTGGATTCTATTCTTCAGTAACACAATTGGAACATGGTCAGCATACCTCCAAGACGTTGTCATTCCAAGAATGTTAATATTTAATTAATAGGGACAATGATGCCATCGGACAACTGTTATAGGCAATCGTACGTGAATTTTGAATTACTAACAAATGTGCGATGTCAAATTACGTCTATATTGTACAGTTGTATAAGTTATATACTTCATGGTTTAAACATCACGATGTATTGCATATGTCTAATAATATATTTACAGTAGCTCCATATATAACACACCAAATTATTTGAATGGGAAATAGAAATATCAAGCTTTGAGAAATGTCAATTTCACATTCAAAATTCGAGATTTTGTGTGGTTCCTTATATTAAATAATCGGTCGCTGTAAAGCAGGTGTCTTAAAACCAACGTAAACATCATTCAAAATGAGGCCGACGGGTGTTTTGTGTGTGAGGGGGAGTATATAAAATATTACCAAAGGAATCATGTCCGATAGAAAAAGGGTTGTATTCCCAAAACAGTTGTGAAATCCTAGTCGGGCGTATTTGATTAGTTTGTTTACAATTAAAATGAAGGGAACGTTATAGTTATAAAATGGGACATACGGTGACGTCATCAACAGTTGTTACAATTGTTCACGTCTTCGCTGTTTTATAAATTGTTGAGTTAGAACATCGCAAGCCAAAAGAAAATGCCCTTTCCCGGGAGTTACCCCTTTTAATGGGGATACTTTACTAGGATCCCAGTTTAAAGTTTAACAGTCGTTTAGATAATCAACAAACATCGCTATTCTTCAGCTGTAACACATGAGTGAATAACGCAACCGGAAGACAAGCGTACAACTTTATTCTGGATAATAAATAAACTCACGCGCTTTCCTTCACACTCTCGCATACGGCCGCATTTATCAGGCATCCAGAAACACTGTACAAACAGGAACAAATCGGGGTAAATGTTGATAATCTCATTAAATAAACCGTTAAACTATATACACTCGGCACTCGTTCGCGCTACACGACAGTCGCCGTGCCGGGCGATCCCGTTTCTCCCCACCGGATTACTGTTTTCGCGACACCGTACTGCTCCGCAGTTTCGCTGTTGCTGGAGACCCGCGCGTAACCGTTAGGTGCCGGGGCCATGTCCGCGTTTAGCGTCGGGTCGACGTAAATACTGGTGTGCTGCGCGCGGCTGTTATAGTTGAGATCGGCATCTTTGTTTTCGCCGCCGCCTCCCGAGTTATAAAAGTGGTCGGCGACGTAAAGTTGCGCTTTCGTCAGACTCCGGCTGTGCCGGTTCAGCTGCATTAATCGTCTGTGTCGTCTGCTGTCGTGGCGGAGCATGCGCACGGCGAGGAGCACGAGTAAAATGAGAATGAAGCCGCCTGCAATCGGAACGGCGATGACGGCGGCTTTGAACCAGAGGTCGCGCTGCGAGATGTAGTCGGCGTAACGATAGTCGTCGTTGTCCGGAGGTAATACAGAATGGCGCGGGTTGTGACCTGCAACAAAGGAGAGCACATTGCGGTCAAAATACAGCCATTCTATGTACGTCGGTGTTACGTGTAACTCTGACTGAGAAAGGAGGAATCTGGCGATGAGTTGTGTAAAGTGAGCTAGGTCAGTCGGATGGAAAGAGGGGGGGGGCGGGGATAGCTAAGGAAGAGAGCGGATGCCCCCAGACTAGAAGACAGGAGGAAAAGTAAAACATGACGATTTTGGGGAATTGGGAGGGAGTGGAGGAGACGATTTATGTAGAGTAGAATCTGATGGTGGAGGTGGTTGAATTACTCGATGGACGGAATAAGACAGACAAGAGCCGAGGACGAGTGCTCAGTCCGGCCGGTCGGCCTTACTGGAGACTTCAGTGACAAAGAGGATAGGTGCAATAACAATTTACTTTCGACGAATAACGACCGCCATAAAAACATCCCCATGTGTACTTTGCCGCGATATTTTATGTCCGCTTTAGGCCCGGTAATACCGTCGTAATAATCCGGCACACGGGCGTTGCCATGGAAATTGTGCAGATAAAACGGCACCCGTATAGGGGCGGCCTAGACCTAGATGTGGTTTCTCAACAGTGAGCGAGCGCCAGTTGTCAGAGATGCCAGGTCAAGCGTGACGACAGCGGGGCGTGACAGCCGACGGCGGCACTAACGTCGATACAATGACAATTATGTCAATGTTAGCACAGTCTCCGATAGATGGGAGCGTCTTGGAACGACAGCGACAGCCGCTGCAGTCGGCGGCTGACAAGTGATGGGCTAGAGCTATACGGAGGACGCGTGGTTGCGGACTGCGTCTTGTTTAGGCGAAACAACTTCAGATCAAGACTGTGTGTGCGTGTGCGTGTGCGTGTGCGTGTGCGTGTGCGTGTGCGTGTGCGTGTGCGTGTGCGTGTGCGTGTGCGTGTGCGTGCGAGCGTGCGCGCGCAAGCGAGTGAGCGTATGCTTTGTATAACAAATGACAACGACTATTATTATATGGAAATTACGTCGAAGGAAACCAACAAAATTGCGAAGGATTGCACTAGATGGATAAAGCTCGTTGCCCGATGTATTGAAAGGAACAGCATGAATTAAGGCTGATTTATATCATATATACTCAGTAGTAGTAGTAGTAGTAGTAGTAGTAGTAGTAGTAGTAGTAGTAGTAGTAGTAGTAGTAGTAGTAGTAGTAGTAGTAGTAGTAGTAGTAGTAGTAGTAGTAGCAGCAATAACAGTAGCAGCAGTAGTAGCGGTAACAACAACAGTAGTAACAGTAGTAGTAGCATAAAATATAACATTCTAGAAAGAAATTCGCTTGGCGTTGATTGGTGATTTCACATTGCCGACAATGGCGCATGAGGTAAATCAATACAAACTCGTGCACCGACCTCTGACGGGCGCCGACGCGTTGTTCTGCGTGCCGACGTACACTTGCACGTCGACGTCGTCCATGTAGTTACACATGTCGCGCTGACAACACTTCAGTATCGGCCAAATACTCGCCGCTCCCTTCGTGTGAATGACGTCACCGGGGGCGTCGCACGCATCCCGGTCCTCCCCGGCCAGGGACTCGGCGCACCCGTGTGTGGAGCGGGAGGCGTCCCCCTCGTAGGTGAGGTGGGAGAAGCAGCGGCCGGTCGGCGACTTGCACATGTAGCCCGTCGCCACGCAGCTCGCGTCGTTGCAGTAGCAGCGGATCTCGCCTGCGACGAGAGACGGCGAGACTTCAGAAATGTTGATGAGTGGAGGTTTGAATGTTACATGTGTGTGTGTGTGTGTGTGTGTGTGTGTGTGTGTGTGGTGTGCGTGTGCGTGTGCGTGTGCGTGTGCGTGTGCGTGTGCGTGTGCGTGTGCGTGTGTGTGTAAGTTTATAGAGGAATACCGTCAGATACAAAGTGACATGCGCATCCACGCACGCACACACACGCACACACACGCACGCACGCACGCGCGCACACACACACACACACACACACGAACACACACACCACACATACACCATAAGCACATCAAAAAACTCCGGAAATACTGTTCTACAAATGAATTATTCACGCATAGTTCGAGTCTGACGACACAGTAAAACACTCATGTGTGCATGGGCCTATATTCGCTAGAAACACATATTCCAAGTAGAGCATTCTATAGTAGTGGCATAAAATAAAAGTGCACCGATAAAGCCGGGTTGTCCTTCCGGAAACTACACGATATGTGAAGGAATCGAACCACTATGTTCACCGGTGTGTCACGGAAATAGTATCCCTGACAAAAAGTCAGCTCTTTAATTTTAATTTAACAACCGATTCCGTTTAACAGAAAGACTATCTTGTGAAACTGTCCACGTGACCAATACACAGGTATACGTCATCATCACCGAGCGACCAATCAGACGTCGTGCGTCTGTTTCCTTACACACGGACTGGACGGGTACGCCAGCGATGTACGGACGCGCAGCGCGACATCGCCCGCCGCGTTAGGACTAGGCTTACGGCACCACTAACGACGACCCGACGGCTTGCGGTAGAACAACGTCTGGTCCGTCTCGTCCTCTCGCTGTACACGTCTGCCAAACTACAGCAGCGCGCCATCAACCGCCACTCCCAGTACACTCGCAGTGTAACCCTAACGTCCCGCAATACGATGTTTCGGTGGAGCCGGTTTTACAATCGCGTAATGAAAAATTGAACCCCATCACGACATGCTTAATATTGATCACATACTTTTAATTCTTTACACGCTGGGGTATAATAAGTTAATGCAATGAATGTTTTATTTTATTTTATTATTTCGTAAATTATATATACCTACATTTTGAATGTTTTTTATGTATCATCCAATCTTAACTAACATTTGTACAGCGTCTGAGAGCAATGCTATTGACCCGAGCGCTATACAAATGAATTGTATTATTATTATTATTATTATTATTATTATTATTATTATTATTATTATTATTATTATTATTATTATTATTATTATTATTATTATTATTATTATTATTATTATTATTATTATTATTATTATGTTGGCGAACATTTTTATTTGTGGTGAAATTGATTGTAGAAACTAGTGCATTATCTTCGACTACTGAGTCAAAATTCCAATTAATATGTTTCAAATCTATCAAACTACGACCAAGCTATACTATCTAAACTTCATTACGTCATGAAAGAAATGCTCGGATGTTGTATATTTATATATTCAATTGGTTAATTTCTTAATGCAACTACGATGAGGGGAGGGTGGGTGAGAACAAAACGCGCCTCGCAGACACACACGGGAGTGTAAATTCCTGAGAGTAAAAATAAAAAACACCACTAACTGGTAAAACAAGGTTGCTTATGCTGTCGCGTCGGTAGCGGCGATGAGGCGAGCCGCAACAATGGCAGTCTCCACTTAGCCCCGTCTCGCAGCGGCGGAGAAACGGGGACGGAGTACATGTGCCGTCGACGCCGCCCCGCCAGATGGACCGGAAACGTCGAAGCCAAAACGGGCGATGGGGAAATATACCCGCGAAGATGGAGATGGTTGTAAATGTATCAGAAGGAGAGAAAAGTGTAAAATATTGAGATAAGATAGAAGATAATATTATATATATATATATATATATATATATATATATATATATATATATATAATATATATATATATATAAATAAGTGTAAATATTGACACGTAACACGTTCGAAAATATTATATATATATATATATATATATTATAATATAATATAATATAATTTTAGATTATATATATAATATATATATATATATATATATATATATATATTATAATATAATATTAGATTATGTATATATATATATATATATATATATATATATATATATATATATATATATATATATATATAATCTAATATTTACGTTTTTGTTTTCATGTCAATATTTTATACTTTTCTCTCCTTCTAATACATTTCCAACCGTCTCCATCTTCCCGGGAATATTTCCCCATCGCCCGTTTTAACAATTGCGAAACGGGTATATAAAAGACAAAACTGAGGTCGCTGACATGAATATGGGCGGAACAGAGAAGAACAAAGTCTGAGGTCGCTAGAAAAGATCGCGGACAGGAACCAAAGTTAAACCTTAAAAAAACCGCTAACCACCCATGGTAATGGTATAGAAACTATAACCCTAGCAAGAAGACGCCGTCTCGGCCATACATCTACGAGCTTGTAAAGCTGTCAAGTTGTCATCTAAATCATAATGCTAAACACCCGAGCTCGGTACGAATGAAACTCATAAACCAGCGTCCCCGCATGCCTTTGTTGATGTTCGTTATACGACGGCCGCCGCGCCATGGACGAGACGAGACGCCAGTGACGTAATCGCTGGCGACGCCGCCAACGTTAGTATTCCGAGCTCGTTTGTTATGCTGTCACGGGTTGGCGGTCGGTTCGGTGCAGGTCCAGTTACGGGCGACTTTGGCACGAGAAGCGACGATCACATCCGTCAGTGTGTGACAAGAACTTCGTCACCGAGAAACACGTCGTTTGCGTGCTTTGGACGTCTAATTGTCAACGCCGTCACCACGTCATTGTGTCGATTTGATGTCACGCGGATAATAATTAAAGTGAGCCGTCGATTGTGGATTTTTTAAAGATGTATTTATTTGTTTGGTGTCAACAGTTTGCTTGTTTTATATGTGTACCCGTTACAGTGATCGTTTGATAAACGATTGTGTTTTCAATATATAGGCACTATGTGATTGTTGTGTGTGTGTGTGTGTGTGTGCGTGCGTGCGTGCGTGCGTGCGTGCGTGCGTGCGTGCGTGCGTGCGTGCGTGCGTGCGTGCGTGCGTGCGTGCGTGCGTGCGTGCGTGCGTGCGTGCGTGCGTGCGTGCGTGCGTGCGTGCGTGCGTGCGTGCGTGCGTGTGTGTAACATAATTCCTCCGGCAGATGTTGCAATGAGATAAATAACATACGCCGGGGTTTTTTTTGCGATCATCAAATATGGCCACGTTCCTTCTCAGAACCATTTCTCCCAGGGTGCAAAGGGACTGGAAATAGATGCAGCATTACAGCCAATGCTACAGCATCCTTGCGTCACATGAAATATAGACGTAAATAAACGACCAAACTCCGACCCGTTACACATATATAATGATCACAATCGTCCCGTGACGGTAGTCGTAGAGTTGCGTACCGAACTTATTACACCTTATACCGAGTCGAAGACATCGTGCCCTAGTGTCGTAACGAAAACTATTCGCGCTGACGTCAACGGAAACACAACGGGTCAGTCACACGCACGTGGCGCATTACCGGATAACGCGCAACAGAATGAACAACGTCGACTGAGCCGGTCGGGGTTAATGAAATCGCCCGCAGAGCACAGCTTTGTGCCCGTTCACGTAGCAGGGTGATTGCGGACGCCCGCCCCGCCCACCTACCTACCCAGCCCCGTTGAGAATAGCCCCGATTAAACTGACATGCGCAAGGTCGCGGCGTCATTTTGCGTCGCTCTCTTCTGCGGCCGCTGAATCTGCCTGCATAATTACGAGCGCCTTTAATTAAATCGGGATCTATGGTTCCAGGCACTGGGGAGTGGGGAGTGGGGAATGGCCAGTCGGGGACAAGGGACCGGCGTGGGAGACCCAGTCTTCGTGTCGCCTACGGCAGTGCCGCGGTCCCAGCGAAAACTTTCAAATGCGTAATGTTTAATTACGCGTCGCTTAATTATACGGGCGGATTCTGGGACCGTCGTCAGACATGTCACGACTTGGCTACACCTTGCTTCCATTTCGCTAGACATTTCTCAAAGTTACCTGAAACGCAGGTAGTGTTTGTTATTTTAAAAAATCGCCAATAACCTGAGTTTGTCGATTACATCTGTAGTTGTCCCGTCCGGATTTATGCGGCACAGTGTATATATTTACTGTCATAACCAGTATAAAACATGAATTAAATACACTAATCAATCATCGGGTGAAAAAAGTATCATATCTGAACTAAGATACGAAGGTCCGTTTTTACTGCAGTAAAGTGGTCGTTATGTATGTCGTAAAATGGCGTATGTAAGCACTTCGTCAAATGATTTTGTCAACTAATGCATTTCCGTTGCCGGTGTCGCACTTGTCGCTATAACATTTGCACTCCGGGTACCGATGCGTGCTCGTTGCGATACACCGCGCTACGGCGCAGGTCCCGCGAACATCGTGGTTGCTGCACTTCCGGTTTCGGCGCCGGGTATGTCGTTAACATCGGGCACATCCGCAACATGGCGTCAGTGTTTTGGCACAACATACGGTCATTGTTGAATGCATGGGTTATGGAGTACGCATGAGCCGACCCAAGTACGCGCAACATAGAAATTATAATTCGCACTAAACAATCGTCAATATAATTCCAACAGTATTACAATTCCTAAATTGTTATATTATTTTCATTGTTATGCCGTCGTTGTGGATATAATATTCACGAACACCGCAATAGTTATGTTGTTGTCCTGTTAGGTCTGTATGTCGCAGTAACAGTTTTATATGAAGCTTATTACATAGAATCCTAGCCAAAGCAATCGCAGATCAAATGCGCCGCCATGTTTGTGACGCAACGCATCGGTCGAATTGAGTCGGCGAACAAGAAAGACGTAATTTGTAAAAGACGTACGAATTACGACCGTGTAAATACCCCATCACTACACGCTCCGCCGGCGCAATTGTCCAGTCTTTAATAACCTGATCAAATAAACCATTATCGCCGTCCCCAGGGACCCAGTCTCGATTGCACCCGGATGTAATCGTCGGCGCAACTGCGGACGCAGTCGCGGATATTAATCCTGTGACGTAACGAAGTCTTCACGCTTCATTTGCCGTCGTGGTGGATCAAAGCGGTCACGCCGCGCGGTCATCGGAGCAGGTGGGTCGTATCGGGCATCAAAGCGATGTCCAAACAATGGGATCGGCCACTCCCGCAGCAGTCGGGAGCGTCTTCCCAGCGCGCGCTCCGCGAGAAGGGCATACTGGCAGAAGCGGCGACGGAAAATCGCCGAGGGGTGAAGTCATTAGAGACGGCGTGTTTGCAGATGTCGTTAAAGCGGACGGCCCGCACGACTGGTAGTGGGGGGAGGGGGAAGGGGTTGTGGCCGCCTAATGTTGCCATTAGTCGGCAGGATCCGGTCTAATTGCCGCGCCAAGAAAGCAGATGGTCGAGCCGGGGTCGGTACAAGGCGTTAATGGCTTTTAAACTCGCGTCACTAATGGTGTGGGTTTATGCAAAGTTGCGAGCCATCTTTAGCGTCCGGCGTCGACGTGGAACGAACGAATGCACCCGTATGTTACAGCGTGTCTCGGGAGAGAGGTGGCGGTGTTGCTATGCGTGACATGTTCACGTCGGCCGTTAAAATCAAACCTACGACATTTTAACTCCGGTTAATTGTCACAATAACAGTGCCGGAAAGAAAACGGAAATATGTCCGCATTCTGTAGCGGCCTTCCATTGGGAAACCGTGCCCCGTGACTGGGTTAGAGCGGGACAACAAGGCGACTGCGCCCCATGGACGCTACAAAACAACAGTACTATGATGACGAACCAACATGATATCCCGATGTCTTCCATCTATTAAACATTGAAGTTCCAGCCAGCGTATTGTTGTTTACTTCAACGAAACGTATATACGTAATTAGTTATACCGTTTATCTCGTCGGTATCATCTACCTCAGCGCCAGCTCCGTAGTTCTGTTTGAATCGGAGATTTACAGACCGAATTTAGTTATATCAATGTCATACTAACTTATAATGTTTAATTGATGATCATATACATTAAGACTCGGTCACTTGGTACGGATGGAGGAGAGGGGGCAATGGTTATCGGGGAGGAGGGGCAGCGTGAGGAGTGATATGAGAGACTCGGAAGAGATTTAAAGACGAATAGACGGGGTTGTTGATAGGATATTATAAGGGCATAAGTAACTAATCGGCAAGTTCAACAATGTCATACCTGGCTTTCACCCATGCACTGTGTAGGGAACAAATAGAAAGAAAATAAGTATCTTAAGCCTACATATACGCAATCCCCACTTACTTCCAATGGTCTTCATATTGGGAAGAGGGCGATACCTCTGCGTTACTGCTCAAATCAGAAACCCGTCGTTTTGATAATATTATTCTAAACGGGCATTGTATGGTCTGTTCGTATTATCGGCATCCTGTCACGTGATCCACATCCCATACGATTCTGGTATACAAGATATATCAACTTGATTAGACGTTTGACTCACGGAACCTTTATGCTATATTTTAACTATGTTGCACATATATCCGGAACACAACTATTCCGACCGTGCGCGCGTTATCTAACGTACACGTACTGACGTCACGTATACGTACGCGTAGCGCAGTCGCGCGACTTCGGCTATCATTCTGGACCATCTCTGCGCCGAGTAAACAGTGCGAGACAGTGCCACTATCATTATGATTACGCGGCCGGGGCGTGCTTGATTTACTCGGCGTTCGAGCGCGCCGGGCATTGTCGCTGTTTTTACGAGCCATGAGAACGGAAATAAACGAGCGTGTTTAAGTGCCTCGCCTCGCCGTCGGCCAATGCCGAGTGTCTGCGCGCGCACGCACGCAGGAATGCGGGACGGTTTCCCAGGGGAAACGGGGGTCGACTCCATGTTCCCAAGGTATCGGTGGCGTCGACTGTAGAGAAAATGGATAGTAGACGACTCGTTCGCTGTTAGAACATGTAGATAAAATGGCCAGTTGGTAGTAGAACTATAACATTATAGTGACTAGTTTTTATTTATGGAGACTCATACGTTGACTTATACGAGGGTCGTGGAGTATGAACCTGTTTGTGGCCAGTCAAACATGAGCTAATCCCATATATCATGTGATGTGATATGACGTGATATATGACATGATATATGACGTAATATATGATGTAATCTGACATAGTAAGATGTGCCGTGTCGTGTCGTGTCGTGTCGTGTCGTGTCGTGTCGTGTCGTGTCGTGTCGTGTCGTGTCGTGTCGTGTCGTGTCGTGTCGTGTCGTGTCGTGTCGTGTCGTGTCGTGTCGTGTCGTGTCGTGTCGTGTCGTGTCGTGTCGTGTCGTGTCGTGTCGTGTCGTGTCGTGTCGTGTCGTGTCGTGTCGTGTCGTGTCGTGTCGTGTCGTGTCGTGTCGTGTCGTGTCGTGTGACTTAATATCATGTCGCGTGACAGTACAGGAGTTCACGCACGAAGCCCAAAGTTTAAAAAAACTGCTGAGTCATCCCAAACGGCGTTCTTAACCACGTCACTTGCTTGATCTAGTCCACTCATAACTAAAATAAATTCATTCGTTATAATTAGTCCTTCTCCGGGCTCTCACGGGCATATCCGCCAAACGACACATCCCGACTTCAACGTAAACATAGTCAGACCTTTCACACACGTGAGTCCAGCGGCCCATCCGGACATAGATCCGGCGGCCGCAGACCATGACGCACCCGTAGACGACGTGCCACATACGTAGGCGGTTGGAGTTATCACAACGTCTACAGGAGCGACGGGCGTTATCACGAGATGAAAGGCGAAGCATCAGTGACTGTGCACTCTCTGCCCGGCCGGCGGCTCACTAGATAGTAGATGGTATCGTTCCGACAGCCGGGTTGTGGCATTCCTGCTCGCCAGTACACAAGAGATCTCACCACAGCGAAGAAGAACACATCCGCAGCGCCGCGGAATCGTGACGTCCCATCGCCCGATACACGGGTCTCGGCCGACAAAGATCGCATCTGTCGAAATGTTTGACCGTATCTCCGGATTGCAGGAGCGCAATCTACCAATAGCAATCGTTGTTTACGCGCGTGTGATACGCGACACGACACTTCGCGTCTGTCATCTTCGAAAGGTTCGATTATATCGGAATTCTGAACACTCATTCGCCGATAGCCGACTCACATTTCATCCAATCGGATTAAGTTATTGTAACGTTAACGCGCTGCAGGGGGTTACGACTTAGCGATACTTAAAGGTACACGCGGAAGGATGGTCGCGCGAACGTAAACAACTTACATTTGGAACTCGTGGCATTCCGCTGGGTGCGGTAGGCTAAGAGACGGCGACGGGCCAACAACCCGCCACGCAGAACCCACGATCGACACGCCCTCTGCGTGACTAGCCCGAGTTAGAGCCCCCACCCCACCCCCCCCCCATCCAGCACCGACAAGTACATTCTTGCGTGCGTAGACTGCACTAGTGTAGCCAAATGGTGCTCGGCTAAGATTGCGTGCACGCAGTCTGCGTATCGCTAATTGTGTACCACCACGATTCTTACCGCCGAGCGAATACTCGTCACGATCGACGTCACTGTGTCGTAGACAGGCTACAGTGGCGCCCCCATTAGCGGGTATTTATTGTCGCAGGTTTATTTAACGCCTGCACATAGTTTCCGATGTCCGACGTGACGTCACAGTTGTTATCCAAACATTAGCACTGCTAATAATGTTATGACTTATTTTGTCACATTATATTACGTCATGGTGGACATTCCAAACGCACGGACAGCCACGACACATTCAAGCAATTGCTTGCGATTATCAATCTAAATCAGCATACACGATTATGACTAATACAGTTATTGATCAGCTGGGGCAGTTATGCACGGCCGGGTAGAAGGTGCCGGTGAAACACGCCAGCTTGACTAAATGTGTCTCTATTTAAACAGCCCATACACGGCGACGCAAAATTCAATGGCTAATCTTAGCTTTGATCACAACTGTAACAAGACGACATGAACTGTTGGAATTTTGCCCTTTTCCGACAAAGATGTCGCGAGACAAGTGGCGACACGAAGGCGGCGGTGGTGTACGTTCAAAACTGGCACTTTCGTTGGTTCGGCCGTACTCTGAATCCAGTTTCAAAACACAAGGTTCATTACAGTGTTCACCACTATCAGTTCCCACGTTCAAAACTTACGTGTGCTTTTCTCAAAACTATTATTATATCACGCAAACGTGTTATAAAGTTTCAACAATGCAATTTGGAAATATGCGTCATGGTTGCCCGTCGATGTTTTAACGTGTACCGTTCTATTGCGACGGTCACAGAACACAACATCAGCCTATTGTCGACATGACAATATGTCACCTGGTGAAACAATATGGAAAGAAGTACCAGCGCGGTATGATCCTACACGATCAAAGTCATCGTCGTGTGTCACCAGTTACGGTGTTCTGCGTGCAGTGTAAACACCAGAGACATACTGCGCGGTGTTACCATTAAACGTGGTGTACTACGTACGGTATTATACCACACGCGGTGTAAGTGCATAATATTATGGTGTTGACACCTGAAGCGGCATATTGCGTACGATATCACCACCTGACACAGTGGACAGCGCCTGGTGTTAACACAAGAAGAGGAGTACTGCGTGTGGTGTTAACACTTGGCGCGGTGTACAGCGCACGGTGTTAACACAAGAAGAGGAGTACTGCGTGTGGTGTTAACACTTGGCGCGGTGTACAGCGCACGGTGTTAACACAAGAAGAGGAGTACTGCGTGTGGTATTAACACTTGACACGGTGGACAGCGCATGGTGCTAACACAAGAAGAGGAGTACTGCGTGTGGTGTTAACACTTGGCGCGGTGTACAGCGCACGGTGTACAACGCACGGTGTTAACACCAGTCATAGTGTACTGCGCACAGTGTTAACACCAGACGCTGTGTACTGGATGCGATGTCAACACCTTACATTAAGCACTGTGCACTGTTGTGTGAACGTGACCGGCGTCGCGAGACGACAAGGTGTGTACGTCGACATAGGAACGACGACGTCGCCGCGATAACATCTGTCCGCCCGCCGGCAGTGCTCTCCGAGTCGGGCCGGGGCAAGACACAGCGCCGACTGCCGGTAAATATCGTTAAATGAGCCGACCGCGCTGACAATGCGCCGCCGCCGGCGCCCTTATCGCATGAATAACGCATGAAGCGGCCATATGTTTTTGTGACGTCATACCGCCGAGCGAGTCAGCGACGCGTGTCCGGCTATCTTCGGCGTCCATCGGGCGCCCGGCCTCGGCCCCGGCCCCGGTCCCGGCCGATAGCGATCTCGGCCGCGGCGTGGCTGGCTGGGGACAGCGGCGTCTTTGTCGCCGCCGACCACCCCCGGCCGCGACGGTCGACTTGTCGATATAATGACGCTGCGACGCACCGGCGCTCGGCCGCTGTAGATCGATCTGATCGATAAGCGTCGTTACCATCGCATGGGGCCGGCGTCAGGCGACTGGTATACTAGTGCCGCCGGGTTGACTTCACTTGTCCGTCGCCCGCCGGTTACCGGACGGACCGGACCGATAAAGCGACGGCGATGGAAGTCGCGTCGCCAAGACGACTGTCTGTGACGCAGGCAAGTCCCGCGGGCCAGTCGCCGGAAGTAGGGCCTAGTTCCGGCGCGCAGCCGTGGCGCTCGTTAAATTCGGCGACGCTAATTACCCGACGCGCCGAAGACCCATTTGCCGTCTGGACTGGACGTCATTGTTGGCCTCTTGGTGTAACACATGTCAATGTGATCACAGGACCACACAGAACACTATAGAACCCCGATCTACTCCCATTGGTTGTTGTTGTGACGTATACCGCTGATGTTATTGCGTATATACACACTGAACAGTGCCAACTCGTGGCGGTGGTGTCTTAACAGGAGAAGCTCTGTATTCTATTGAACTGCACGGTTGAGTGGCTAAGACAATCATGAGACGGACCGAAACAGTTGTCAGCGTCGACTTCCGAGATGATAGGACGAATCGACATTATTATTGCCCGAAAAATCGCAACGGTACTCGACCAAGGCCAATACTGCTACACCACAATTACACCGGGCCTAGAGTAGACCAACATGGGAACGGAGTCAATCGTTAAATGGACATAAAGTCTACAGAACGATGCACGCATGCTTTGTTGCAGTTCACCGCGAACAGTGCACAACACAAGCGCAGACACCGAGATTGAAATCGGTTCCAAACACGACGCGACATCGGTTATCTGGGTCACGAGTTAACGGAAGTGCGTACAACAGTTCGAGTGTTTATTACGTCACCAGCGACAGAGCTCGAGTAGTGTGTGTTGGTTTGACACTGAATGAAAACTGTATCTAGGGTTCACTGTCGTCAACTGAGCATCTCTTGGAAACAAACGAACGAACGACACCTCCAAGTGCTAACGATGAGTGTCGCATCGTGCGTTGAAGTGTACCTGACGATGTCTTGTCTGTGGCGATAGCACGTGCACGCGCGCGTGTGTGCATGTGTACGTGTATGTGTTGCACGTGTACGTGTATGTGTACGTAGGTGTGTGCGCGCGTGTGTGTGCGTGCGAATGTATGTGTGAGCATGTACACTTGTGAGAGTATACGCATGTACGTGCGTACGTGAGCATGTGTTTGTTTATGCGTACAAGTGCATCCGTTACTGTCGGCGGGCGTAAAATAATTCCTTGCTGGCGACACACACAAAAGTTGTAATACGATTTGAATGTTTGCGCTTTACGCTAACAACAGCGTTCATAATCAACGGCACATTTTCCGCGTCGACGTCGCTATATGGATTTCATCAGGCATACAACCCTCATCTCGCGACACACACTGGCGCAATCACGCGAGTCCGCCGCCTCTCTACGGCGGATCAATGTCCGGAAAAACGATCGGTGTATAAAAAAGGAACATTCGAACAATTGATATCTCTGCAACACTCCGCAGTCAGCCGTCAATCCTGCGACTGCGCGAGACCGCATTAGACACCTATCGAGCGAGTCGCTGTATACAAGCGCAGCAGGCGCGATCGGAGGCGAGTGAATGATTACTCGGCTGTGCCGGCATGATTGGTCGCCTTCTGCGCGACATGCGTTTGTTATTAAGCGCGCGCACGAGAGGCGCAGATAAGACGAGGCAATTTCAGCGTGACCACTGATATAATTGATGCATAATGCGAAATATGCGCACCGATCGTTCGCCCGGGAAATTACTTTTTGCGGCGTCATTAAACGTATTTATAACTGCGCGAGTAAATAACGCGCAGGTAAATAGGTGGTTGTGTGTGATACACGCAGGCGTGAAACGGAAGATGTAGGGCGCGAATAAGTAACTGTATGGCGGCGAAACAATGTAAGGTTAAGTTGGAGAAGACAAGAAGAAACAGTAGATTTGTCATGGGTCATTGACCACGGCAAAGCCCAAAGCTCCATCGAACGAAAGCGAATGATTTATTCGTGAGGGAAATGATATCCAATACAACAGAGACAATCTGTCATTGCCGACACGTCTCAGATCAGCTATGCATACTATAAAAAGCAATGCGATTTCGTCAACGCGGACAAAGTAAAGCTATTGTAATCCTCTGAAGCGGCAGAACTCGGAATTGAATAACACTGCAAGCGTCTGCCTAAAATAAACCGAAACTATCCATTGTTTTCGTTCCTTTTTGACAAGACCCCTATGTGCAAGATTGTTTCGGATTACATTTGTTGAGGAACATCCCGTATGTTGAATAGGTTGTGGATAGAAATTTACGACTTTCTGGCATTTTAAAGTAAGAATAAACACTGATATATCAAGTTTTACGCAAAAATAAAACGTCACTGTAAGTGGAAAATGGCCCATCCTTACACAACGAATAAATAAATACTGACTTGTTGCCTTATTCACTGTAGATATGCGACTGGCGAAGTCGAACGAACGATTTGTAGGCTGTATGGTCGGACAAAACGAACACTGTTGTTTGTGGCTTTTTACGTCACCGCAACTACGGCCTTGAATAACATTGTATTGTATATTTATAAAAACAACACGAAAGGCACAACGCTTCTACTGTCAAATATTCAATACTGCTATACTATGCTCGGCTGTTCGCGCATTTTAAACCGCGCACTTTTTTGACAAACAGTAATTCGGATTTTACCAAATGACATAAAGATAAACAACATCTAGCCGACACATCAAATGTTAAGGCGGGACGCGATATGTTGTGTTACACACGCTCTCACAACATTGCGCAATACTCCGTCAGCGACAATCGACAGTACGGGTGACTCGTATCTATACGACCTAACGAGCTTATGGATATTTCCAAAGACGGGATGTCTGGCATTCACGATACATGTAGACAACGGCAAACGCAGCCCGGCTTATCAGTTCGGCGGCGGCTAATGGACATTGTCATGTAAGAGTACTCGAGATTTGAAGACGCCACGAGATAAGATGATATCGTTAATATTTACAGACGTGTACCGGAAGCGCAACGCCGAGACTCCGAGACAATCTTCAGAAGTCATACCGCGTTATCGAAGAACCCACCGTATCGCCCGGCGGTCGACTCGATGCATTTCAGAGACGAACGAGGAATGTTTTGATTAACACGCGCCCGTCTCGCGCCGCATAATCTACGGCTTTGCGAGCGCCGGTCGGCTTTTCGGGCCAGCGATACCGGACGGAACGGAACATGCGCCCCGCGCCGCGCGACAGACGAAATTGGGATCATCTCCCGCGCGCGGATTATCTCGGTGCACAAAATTGGGATTATCTCGCGTGCGGATTATCCCGAGAGCGGCAGACATCTTGCGTGGCGACGAACCACCGGGGCGGATTAGGGTGCATGGGTTGGAGAGCCGTGGAATTATCTCAAGTGCGGCCACTTGTGTCTAGGCCAAGCGCTACACGGCCAGCCTGTCTCTTGTCAGACAAAGGCCGCTATCGGGTAACGAGGCTCTAAATGGTCGAGGCGTTGCGTAACATCGCAAAATGACAGCCACGCGAAAACTCTGTTACACGTGATAAAGACGTGATTCCGATTAACTCAAGCCGTCAGTTGTAAAGTTAATAAGACTCGTGTCGTGAAAATGGACTCTCCCATGCCATGAAGATAATCTTAGTAATCCGTTACAAAGATATGTATTAAATAAAATAACGTTTGCATAGGTCATACTCGTTGGAGCAAGTTAATAATTTAGTTTGCGTCATCGTAAGTAGAATCCAGATTGGCGGCTTTTTAACTATAAATACGCACATTTAAGTAATACTAAAAATGCAGGTCGCTGGACGTAATTTATATTGACCACTGGCATTATTGACTGACCATTTGCTCGCGGACAATTGCTTTTTAAAATTACCTGCGCCTCCTCGCGTAAATCAGCCGTAGTTAATTCGAAGTCCCCAGCTTTTACCAAAGCATATTGCTTTTACTGCATCCGCAATTATCTATATTCATACGCAACTACGGCAAACAGCGCTTGTTGGATTTACGACCTCATAAAAAGTGATAAATTGCCCCTCAAACGTCTATTCGTGACTCGCCAGCGCGCTCTTTGTGACCCGTTAAGGACGCGCGTGACGTCACGTCAATTATTTTTTTCAATGTATGCGTGTCCGGTTTAATGTTATGAAGACAGTTGATGATCACGTGCTACGGAAGATGCGTATATATGTAGGCCTACACAACTACGAGTACATATTTGGAATGGTCGCAGAGCAACCAACTGTGAATTGCCAACTGTCAAAAACATTACAACGTTGTGTAGTCGAATACACACGTGTGTTCAATATCTAACGCACGCCGCAAGACAGACGTAATGAATTGTGTAACGTGAGTTAGGCTAGTTTGAAGCGCCGCGATGAACTGATTATGCTACCACCAAAATTGTATTCTCAAAATGTGCCGAATACAACGAGTTACTCGTCCAATGGCGAACACAAATTGCTACAAAAACGCATGAAATATATGGTGTTCAATACACTGTCAGAACAATTAATGACTTTTTATGTATAGGTTTTAATATTGATTAAATGTTAGTGTATTTATTTATTTAACTTATCTAATTGTTTTATTTACTTAACTGATAACATCGTAGTGTATGTAAAATATCTGATTTACTAAAAGAGAGCAATTTCATTGCATGCCACTTGTATTCATACGTGAATTTCATTGAATGTTTGTATAGTCCAACTGAAAAGTTGCAATACTAAATTGATTGTTATTCTCTGATACACACACACAGAAGTCTCTGCGACTGAAAGAGAGGACGTGCGACTGAAAGAGAGGACGTGCGACTGAAAGAGAGGACGTGCGACTGAAAGAGAGGACGTGCGACTGAAAGAGAGGACGTGCGACTGAAAGAGAGGACGTGCGACTGAAAGAGAGGTCGTGCGACTGAAAGAGAGGTCGTGCGACTGAAAGAGAGGACGTGCGACTGAAAGAGAGGACGTGGCAACGTTTCCGCCTCGTCCTACACGAACGGTAATTTGAATCGTGCACGATTATACGCGTGAATGAACAGCACCGTTTATGTTGCCGCGTTCGAGCAATTTTTTCTCTCAAATCGGCAAATTAATAAATATTCAGCAATAGCGCGTTAAGTAACCAAACGTGCTTGATGTTCTTACGGTGCGCGGTCGAGACATAGGCGTGGCGAATCGTTTGCGCTTCAACGCAGCCGTATACGTCTGTCGTCTGCTGTCAACCATTCGTGTTTACAGACGCGAGAAAAGAGGCCAATTAATTTGTCGAACTGTGCCGGGTCCGCTAATCAAACGCAGCGTCGAAAAAATGCCTCAGCGTAGAGTAGACATTCTGCGGCCGGAGTTCACCGCGTACACGACAACGTCAGCGCCACCTGTTGGCGAAAAGGATGACAGTGGTCTCCTGTCGTCTATGATGACACAACAATGGTTATCATTCGATCCTCCGGCGGGGGGTTTAATAGCATATTAACACATCTTCTTGTCCGATTATTTAAGCTACTCCGCCAACTGTTTGTTTGGCTGCTGCGATTCGCGATTGTGCCACTATAGATGTACGCGTTCTATGCAGATTTACGTCCCGCGCGTAAGAACATTGCAAGATCTGGCAATCGGTATATCTTTCGCCAAATTGAAATGAATTCTCGCGGGGTCACGTGCTCCCGACCGGTACAACCGAAGCGCTGACTTTAATAGACCCCGCTCCACTCCGGGACTTCATAAACGTGCTTTGAGCGTCGCGCCCCCAGCCGCGCGCGCTATTCACAGCGCGCGCGTCTTTTGTGCGCGCGCCGCGTCGGCCGCTGTTTGACAAAACCGAGTCGCTCGAGAATGCGCCGCGCAAATTGATTGATTGGCAGTCTCGCCCCGCGAGCGTCTTGTCAGCGACGGCAGCCGAGCGAGAGGCGGCCGATGTTGGTTTAGTAGCATCGCGGCCGGGCGGTCTCAGCTGCCGGGCACGGCGCGGGATGGGGGATGGGGACTGGGACTGGGACGGAGGTGCAGGGTCAGGTGCGGGAGTTTATACTTTAATGTAGTGCCAAGTTGTTTGGGGGCGTCTGTCCTTGCCCAAATTGGGAGGATGTTTGGGCTGGTTGCAAGCGGGGTGTAAATCACGTACGTGCAGTGACGTCACGACCGACCGACCGACCGACCGACCGACCGACCGACCGACCGACCGACCGACCGACCGACCGACCGACCGACCGACCGACCGACCGACCGACCGACCGACCGACCGACCGACCGACCGACCGACCGACCGACCGACCGACCGACCGACCGACCGACGGAGCTGCAGGTGAAGCGGAAGGGAACGTCGGCGAAGTCGCGCTACTTCCGCTAGCAGTGGGTGGGTTGGTTGGAGTCTCTCACTTTCGACCTACACTCGCCCATTGCTCCCGAGTAGGTATATCTGTGCGCTCCCGTGCGTGTGTGTTTATCACTTTCGAAAACATCCAAATTTTCCATTTTAACTGCAGTTTGCAAAACTATACATGTGTAATATGAACCTAGTATTTGGGTATAAAATCGAAGTAAAAATCGTCGGGAGAATGGGCGGAGGGAGGAGGGATGGAGGAGGGAAGAAGCAGGGAGGGATGGGGAGGGAGGGAGGAGTGAGTGAGTGAGTGAGTGAGTGAGTGAGGGAGGGAGGGAGGGAGGGAGAGAGACAGACAGACAGACAGACAGACAGACAGACAGACAGACAGACAGGCAGGCAGGCAGGCAGGCAGACAGACAGACAGACAGACAGACAGACAGACAGACAGACAGAGACAGAAGGAGAGAGCGAGGGAGCCAGCGAGACAGTAGGAGATACAGCGATGTACGGGGGCGGGGGGCGGACGATGTTTATGAAATGTTTGTCTTAGCGGACCTGGCGGGCCGCGTCCGAGACGCTCATAAAGACGTCAGACGGCGCCGTCGACGGTTCGTAAAAGGCGGCGCTGGGCTCCGACTGACGGAATAAATATCCGCGCTCTCTGATCTATCAAAGCCGCACGAAAATGTTATTTCAGCGTACGTCGAACGGCACATTACTGATCGTTTTATGGCGGCCACAAGCGCCACGCGGCGTCCCGGGGACCATGGCTTGCTGGCACGGCGCACGGCACACGAAGCACGGGGCCGACCGGCGGGGAGGGGAGGGGAGAGGAGGGGAGAGGACGGGCAGCGATGGCGGGCCGTGTCGCCGGGAGACGAGCAAGGTAAACGAGGAAACCGGACACCTCTCGACGGCTGCCGCGGTCCAGATGTGTCGGAGATGGTTATCTGGGATGTACGGCGATACAGAGTTCGCTACACTGAATGTTGTTGTTTGTTTGTTGTTGTTGTCGTTGTTGTTGTTGTTTGTTTGTTTGTTGTTGTTGTTGTCAGTCATCAAGAAGTTAGTCGCTGGTATATAATAGGAATGGTTGTGTGTGTCTGTTTGTCTGACTGTCTCTCTCTTTGTATCACTCATATATATATATATATATATATATATATATATATATATATATATATATATATACTCATGAAATTAGTTTATAATGAAATATATATTTTTATGTCTCTATCATGTATTAAAGCTTAATGTTGTCTGTTTTATTTACTCGAGTTTGTTCTGCCCGGGTCAATTTTTTCTCAAAATTTCCCCCAAAAAATTGACTTATTTGGTCTTACTCAAAACGAAAACTTTAAAACCACAAGTGAAACTGAAACAAATCGTCATACGTCATGTCTATCATGTCTGCACATGACTGTGATATGCTGCGTGCCTAACATTGAGTCACGTACTCTTATCTCGGACACCGTTCTCATCACGTTCCAATCGACCTCGTACATGGACAGACGACCGCCTAGTCCTGCCCGGCCCGGCCCCCGACTGCTGGCGGTCAGAGCTTACGGCAGTCGAGTGCCTCTGAGCCGGTCCAAGAGCACTTGACGCTCACACGATCACAGAGTCCGCCGACCGCACCGGGCTGGTGTCTGGACTGCGGCCAGCGACACGTCGACTCCGCGGACAACACCGCGTGTGGTTTTAGAAAAACAAATTGAGCCCTAATGCAATTATTTGTATCTCGGCCAGAGAGAACGAGATTCCCAGGACACGATCACTTCGTATGTCAGCCGTGTAGAATAAACGTTAGATGATTGCAACACTACAAAAAACTGCACGCCATAAATATGATATGAAGCGTGTGTTATATGAAAACCATAAATAAATGACGTGTGTAATATCATATGAAATCCGTAAATATAATACGAAGAGTGTAATATGACATCAAGTTCATAAATATGAATGTGAAGACTGTAATACATACGCACGCACGCACGCACGCACGCACGCACGCACGCACGCACGCACGCACCACCACGCACCACCACCACACACACACACACACACACACACACACACACACACACACACACACACACATACATACATACATACATACATACATACATACATACATACATACATACATACATACATACATAACCTGACAGAACACTGATGATTGAGTCTACGTGTGGTACAACATTAATAGATAATAGCAATAATCAAAATACGAGAACTTCTAGTACGCCATGAAAACCAAAAAGTTTGTTCAGTCTCTAAGAAACAAACATTCCGGTTGTCAACAGATGATAATTTCAGAGCAGCATGATCGATCTCAGAGTCATTAGACAATTCCAGTTGTCAAGAGATTATTACTCCAGGGAGCCACAGGCTTATGGTGGGTAGGTACTAGGTAAGGTCGTAAAGTTACGTTTTAAATGACGGCGGAATTTAGCTGGTAAGTAGTACATTTCTTAAAGATGATACGATTTTGGACAGAAATCCAATGCAGAGACTTTAGAAATGGACAGAACGCGTAAAACGTGGAGACAACTCTTGCTAAGCAATTCTGTACACTCAAGGAAATATTCCTGAGCAACAAATGTGCATCATGCATGGCTTCGACAACTTCGACAACTGCCACAGCGTTAGTGGACGAAACACGTGTAACGTGAGCCGGGTGGACGAGACACCAGCGAGTTATGTGTACTAGACAACGCAGCGAGTTATGTGTACTAGACAACGCAACCGTAACGCGCGGCTATATCGGGATCTGATCGCCGCTCATTCCCAGCGAGTGCCTAACTGGGTGACGGAACAAGAGAGACCCTATTCCTGTTCCCTATTCCCGGCGTGTTAACATACCGCGAGGTATAACGCAGAATAGATTAATGCAACACGCGTTCCGCGCAAACGCATTATTTCCACATGACAGACAGATGGATCGTAGCTGTTTTGGAACGCTACCCGGACCGGAAACCACGCAACATCGATTGCGTTGTATGACGTAATATCGCACAATCGACGTAATAATGACGAAACGGGCGCTATACAGTTCCGCCGAAACAAGCTGGCGCCGATCGTTCGTGCACTAGTTGTTGTTAATGTATTCATTGATGCACGACTACAATGCGTATTTATGTTACACTACCAGCCCAAACCATCGCGGCGATACCTTGAGTTGTCGCACTCGAACCAAGGTTCGCGACTTCGCACGAACGTGACCCGAGTCGATTCGATCGAACGTTCGGCGGGTTTTCGAATTCTGATTGGCGGATTAGGCGCTTTGTGTGCGCGCGCGCTCGATGCACGCGCATAAAGGGCGCAATCGAACGATCGGATCGAGACGGAATCGGCGATAACGGCCCGCCGCAAAACGCGATAAACCCGTGTGGCGCCGGACAAGCTGCCGAGAGGTCTCGCGCACGATAACCGCAAACACGGCCTGGAGTAAAGACCGCCGTAGCATGTCCAAGCGTCCGTGCGACTTTAGTGGACACGTAAACAAAGCCCCCAGCGTGGCCGTCACTGAAGTGAACAGTTGAGTGCTACTCAACAACTCGAGTGGCGTTGTTACGTACTCAAGATTTAGGAGACGTCTGACGTCATCGCCGCTAGGAGTCGTAGTTTGATCGTATATGAGTTATGATAACGCGAGAGGAGTGGGTGTCGGTGACGTCGCGCGGCTCCGCCCATGTAATATCAGCAGTGTGCATAACGCCGACATAGGAGGAGTGTTAATTTGTAGTAGGCAAGCAATGACATTGATGACCTTTTTAATAATTTATAATATATGATGATTTTATATATATATATATATAAAATATATATATATATATAATATAATAAATATATATACATATATACATATATATATATATATATATATATATATATATATATATATATATATATATATATATATATATATATACATAGTTACATACACTATATATACATATATATAATACACATATATATATATATATATATATATATATATATATATATATATATTACTGTAACGTAATAGTAGCATAATCGTTATCAAACCGTTTACAAGTGAGGTTTAACGAGGCCTATCCACAGTCACGATAACATATAACGGAGACGTACATAGAATGTGTTTATGTGTACAGATGTGAGACGGGGGCTTATCCCGCTTACAAAGGTGCTAAAAGATGTGTGAATTATATATAAATCTGAAAGAGGTGTGGTGAACCTTAACTACAGGCCCTAAGTTGTGACATCACTTACGTGACGTCACCTAAACGAGTGACGTCACCGAACGAAGTGGACAACGAACAACTCGACATAAGGCGAGTGGACACTTGACGGGCGAGAACAATAACACAGGTGACAGGAGAGACTCATCGCACGTGGTGACGGGCAATTAATGTAATTAACCAACCGTACGACTGATCACGTCGGCACTGATGTCTTTTCGTGGTTACAACTGTCGTCCTATTTCGACCTCGCCCTCACGCGTGTATATGCTTCCCTCCGAGGCGTGCACGGAGAAGCGCTAATGCTCCCATCTACATTTCCGACATCGCTACGTGGTTCAAGAATGCCAGACACAGCGTGTTTACATACAAACAACCCGGCAACATCTGGTCTACGCTGCGAAACCGTCTCGCGGTCACTTGGCCAGGTCCCACTGGCATGTTGACGCACTGTGTGTCGAGGTGATATTCGCCTTACAAACCCACGCGTGCACACGCATGCATGCACAGTTTGCACACACGCACGCACGCACGCACGCACGCACGCACGCACGCACGCACGCACGCACGCACGCACGCACGCACACACACACACACACACACACAGTGACACGTACAAACCAATCACAGTAACTCACGCAACGATACTATATCTGAACAATCAACACAATCTTAGACTTAGTTCATCAGCCGAATAGGAACGTAATCCTTAACCCACATAAACAAACACAGGTTAAATACCTAAATCTTCCACAGAGCAAGAAACTTGCAACAAACGGGAGTTGTTCCGCAGAGCCAAGGAACTACGGTCGACAAGATGTCCTGTCCTATATACAGCATTCACAAGCGACTAAGAACACGCGAAGCAATTACAATGTGTCCTTGTTTCTCGCGCAAACACAATACGTACACGACGCCATATAGGGGTCGTTCTTACCTGTCACACGCGACAGCAGACACAGTATCACTCCGATCCCTGTGAGCGAGCAGACAGCCCTCCACGGATCCATGACGGGTGGGTCTACCCGTCCCCGGGGGTCGGCGGGGGGTCCGAGAGAAGATCGCAGATCTTTGGGTAATCCGTACTGCGGTTCGGCGGGCGGGCGGGCGATAAACGGGGTCGCTCGTCTAACGTTTCACAACACAAACTGCTCGCGCGAACCTCGCTCGCGGTTGCCGTTCGTACGACAGACTCGCGGTGTTCTATGTGTAATGACCACACTACGGCACTGACTCTCAACGACGTTGACCACCGAGTAACAACGCGGACACTGTCCACTGGCCCACTGTCGATCGAGCCGGTCCTGCTCGGCGAATGCACGCAGCGACTCGGAGTTAGCTCGGTCGCCGCTGCGCTGCGTCGAGATAGCGGGCGAGATAAAGCCGAAGCCGGCGCGGCGCGGCGCGGCGCGGCTGCGAGCCACGGCCGGGCGGGCGGGAGGCGTGGCGAGGCGAGAGAGCGGGCCGCCACTTAGCAGCGAGCCGCAGCAAGTGCAGTGACCGGGCGTGGCGCCTCTCAGTCGCCGGCTAAGTGCGCCGACAATGATGGACGGTGTGGCGGCTGGTGCGACGGCCTGATGACGCGATCACGGACGACTGGTCAGTCTCGACTGGACCCCCGACCGACTGGCACGGGTCACCGGGTTAATTTGATTAATTAGTTTGTGAGGTTTGTGTCGTATAGGTAGTAGGTAAAAAAATTAGGGATAGGTTCATCTTGTGTAGTGGTGGTCTACTAATACGGCTTGTCCAGTCATAGGCGAGTTATTGAACCTACCGTAATCCTTGGTTGTTCTATTTAGTGTTGACGCTTCGATGAAAACTATTATGTCGAGTTTTGTGATCACATTATGTCAAATTATAATAATAGTAATAATAATAATTTTTATTTGTAAAGCGCCGTATATCCAGAAAACGTTTCTGCTCAGAGGCGCGTACATACAACATTTGTAACATACAAATGTATAAAATATGACTAATCAATTAAAAAGTCTAGTTGTTTAAATGATAATAAATAAATAATTAAATATAGTTTCTAAAACTCGTAGTGTATAAGCTAAACTTATCAGCAATAATTTATTTTTTAAATTAATTATATATATATATATATATATATATATATATATATATATATATTAATAAGATATTAAAACAATACACTAAAAAAAATTGGAAAACTATAATTACGGTTAAAATAAATTCATTGTGACAAGTAATTATAACATTATCAATTTTACAATAGCTGTACAATGTATACAAGTGTTGCTAGACACGTCTGTAAAACAACGACATTTAACGAACACAAATCCTGCTGTATTGTCTCTCTATGTAATAATACGACATTAATATCAAGCGTTGTAAGAACATATCTAAATGACCGTACAAATAAATGACCGTACAAATAGTCCTCCCGACCGTTTTTCACAGGTTAAAGAGTCTTCTTTAAAAATTCCATTTTGTAAAGCCTCATTAAAATAAATTTATAAATAACTAACAAAAAGTTGCATAGTATCCTCAATAGCATATCAGTTAGATTGTTAGAATTAATTTATGAATGTAAACAAACTTGCACAGTATCCTCAATAGCAAGCCAGTTAGATTGTGTGACTTTGGTCAGCTAGGTGTAGTTTTATTGTTGTAACATCACCAGGCTACCTATTCAAACATTACATTTCGGATCAAAAACACGTGAATGCGCGATTAGATTATTGACACGTTGCTTTCACAACGCAGACGTTATCAACAGATTCAGCAAATGCACAATGTAGGCCTAACAACGTGTCAGGTGCAACGACCACAGTAACTGTTTTGCCCATTTTCACAATTCCACGCACTGCTTCATAAAACCTACTGCATATATTATTTTCATAAACTACATGTTAAAACATCGTAGATTGTCGATGAGATAAACCAATTGAAGCCGCAGCTTTAACGTATTTATGTAACCTCGGACATCTACAACACAAGGCATGTACACAAATATCCACCATTGTCCACGGCCAGGTACTCCTTCTTACAATTGATTGAACTGAAGCAACGTAGAATGAACGAACCTAATAATAATAAAGAAAGCTTTGCGGTGACTTAAACACAATCGCAGCGGAAGATGCCGTACAAAGGCCTCGATTTCGAGGTTCATTTCGCCGGTTTAGGTAACACAAACATAACATACGTATTACAGCGGACCGTAAGACGTAAGACCCTGTCGAAACTAAGTACCATGCATGTGACATTAAATGGGTAGGTTCTTTTCCTGTTTAGTACGATTCAGCTCACCTGAATATCACAAAAAGATCTCCAATCGTTTATTGCGACATTAATAAAAAACACTTTCAATAAACGCAACCGTATGACGGAAAAAGACTGTGCATACATGTTTTATTTCTATACGAAATCGCGTACACCACCAGGTTATACAACACGAATGAATTAATGCCCCATAAGGTCACATAATACAATAAATTTGTATAGACCTTAACCGGATATTACTTTGCTGTTTCTCGCGTTCTTATTGGTCTGGTTATGCAGCGAACCGATCTGGAAGATTTAACTGCCTCTGCTTGAGCTACACCAGACAGTACTCTATACCTACACATTTCCCAAACAAAAACACGGAAGGTAAAAACAAGGACAGGTTCACCTGAAACGCCACGTAGGGTAGTTTGGGGCAACAAGCCTCCATGGGGTTAGACACCAACTGGTATTTCCAAAATGATCCTAGCTTGATGTCGGCCAAATGCAGTGCTACCAAAAAATACAACTGTGCTAAATGTTGAAACAGGCGAAATGCATATTAAGAAACTACATTCGTTTTAATTATTTTCCACGTCGACACACCAGCTCAACATGATCCCACATCTTACACCAATAGGCGTGTTTCCCCCACGCAACATTTTGGTGCATTTGCCAGGCGTGAAGCAAAATGCCCCCATCGGATAATATTTTTCATTAACGATTAATACAATGAATTTTATCAAATGCCATTTTGTTATAGACATGATCATAGGCCAACTGCAGGACCGAATCCGGACCTCAACACGTGAATAACCGCGCCCATTCTCCCCTAACAAGGGGGGTTTCAGTGCCCCGCCTTACCCTAACTACCCTAATCGCCGACTTAGCGGTGCCGTCGAGTCTAATCGTCCCCCTATAAGTCGTCTCGATGTCGCCTCGACGTACGTACGACGGTCGACTTGGCAGACTCGGGCCCCTTTCCCGGCAGACACAGGCTCCCTGCCCGGCCGTCGCGCCTGGGCTGATAAGCCGCTCCCGTCCTGGCGTCTCCTGGCGTCTCCTGGCGTCACTTCCGGTCGGACACACAACCCATAGGACCCTCCGGAAGCGGAAGGAAGGCGACCGGGAAGGGCGACCACGGATACAGACGGTGGCATACAGATAGTGTACATAGTGTACTGGCGGGATCAACATGCATAACATGTTTGTTTTAACATGTCGACCAGGAATGTGTTCTGGTGATGTACGCCCAACTCTACTACCGAAAATACATTAACATCTATGCCGTATGGAAGAAACTATTTACCAAAATAATAATACAATTTTCTAACAATAACGGATTTGTCGAAACATCCAGTACAGCTGCTATGCTAAGAAATACTGTAATACACAATTGTGTAGTGTAATGTCTCGTTTATCGGCACATTGCGATTCTCGCTGTTTTTGTTCGGATAAACGAAACGTGCGGATTAGCGAGACTATTTAATACACATGGTATGGAGACGGTCCCCCACAACATTGTTGAAGACCGGATTGACGAGACACGACGGTACATTACATCCGGAAAAACAGAGTGCCGGATTAAACAAATGTTAATTGTTTGTGTTTTTATCGCGTTTTTGCTTCGGTTAAGATAGCAAGAAAATATGTAAATTAACAAATGCATGTTTTTTTCTGTATGCATTTTGGACAGGCTGCAAAGGACAAATGCAGACCACTTAGTATATCAGCGTTTTGGATACACTGGACGCAAGAACATATTAAAAACCACACGAAAGTTCGAAAGTGAAGTGTGTCTTTCTTTCCGAAAACCTTCCAATATTTTAAAAAAAAACTTTTTAACAGCAGGTTATTATTTTTAACTGTGTTGTGCAGTCAATTAAAAATAAATTGACAGACTCGTTTCTATGATAACGATAACCACGTATATGTTTAATGACAACAAACGGTACGATCTACGGGTGTGTGTGTGTGTGTGTGTGTGTGTGTGTGTGTGTGTGTGTGTGTGTGTGTGTGTGTGTGTGTGTGTGTGTGTGTGTGTGTGTGTGTGTGTGTGTGTGTGTGTGTGTGTGTGTGTGTGTGTGTGTGTGTGTGTGTGTGTGTGTGTGTGTGTGTGTGTGTGTGTGTGTGTGTGTGTGTGTGTGTGTGTGTGTGTGTGTGTGTGTGTGTGTGTGTGTGTGTGTGTGTGTGTGTGTGTGTGTGTGTGTGTGTGTGTGTGTGTGTGTGTGTGTGTGTGTGTGTGTGTGTGTGTGTGTGTGTGTGTGCGTGCGTGCGTGCGTGCGTGCGTGCGTGCGTGCGTGCGTGCGTGCGTGCGTGCGTGCGTACGTGTATATGTAATAGTAATAGTAATAGTAATAGTAATAGTAATAGTAATAGTAATAGTAATAGTAATAGTAATAGTAATAGTAATAGTAATAGTAATAGTAATAGTAATAGTAATAGTAATAGTAATAGTAATAGTAATAGTAATAGTAATAAATATATTTATTCAGGATGGCCCAGCTAAATACAGCGCACATTAAAATATACATTGGATTTCCTTTCAGTGGGGTCCTCATACATACAGTCGCACAATATTAAATGATGTAACATAGTAAAATACACGATGCAACATACATAAAATGTAAATTAAATTTAGGTTAATAAATAAAATCGACAATATGACACAAATATGATATAACTGCGAGGTAAACAAACCTCAGCGCAGTTTTCTAAAATATTATATATAACATTGTTAAAACACGTTTTACATTTGTAGGTTTGGCTGGTTTTGATAGAGGTACTTAGAGTATTCAATAACATTGTTAAAACACGTTTTACATTTGTAGGTTTGGCTGGTTTTGATAGAGGTACTTAGAGTATTGAACAGCACAGCTCCTTCATAGCTGAACAGATTCTTAGCGGCATGATTGCTGACCCGTGTTGCAAACAGATTGGAATTAGCGTTTCGTGTCGAGTAGGTGTGAAAGTGTTTGGCACGTATGAATTTGCCCCTGAGGTAAGAAGGTACTACCCCCAGTAGGCATTTGCCAATCATTAAGGTTTTGTGTAACTTTATTTTGTTTTGGGATGTTAGCCATCCGAATGAGCTGTGAATATAATATATATGTGGGTCCGCCGCCTGCAGCGTATAATGAATCTGCCCGCTTTCTTTTGTAGTTTTTGTAATCGGTTCAAATTACTTTGAGGTCCCTTGGACCATACCAGTTTCGAAGAGAGTATTTGCTGTAGTTGTGGAGATGAAAGGCCGAGCTCGTGACCAATGCGTTGCGAGATGTTTTACTGATGCAGTCTACATGTTTGTTTTCCAGTTTAAAGAAGGATCAAACCAAAACCCCAGGGACTTGAAGCCACAGACCTGTTCTAGAGATTCCCAAAAATGTTGAGTTTATGTCCCTCCTTAACTTTCGACACGTTTTGTTGAGTACCAAAGAGCAACGTTTTAGTTTTCGTTGCTTTCAGAGTCAATCTAATGACATTGAGCCATTTGCTGACTGCGTTTTTTATCATCAGTCAGTTGTGTCTGGGTGTTTTGTGCACATTTCACTGAGACAAAGAAAGCTGTATCGTCAGCGTATAAAACGACCCTACTGTGCTTTAACACACTCGGCAGATCGTCGATATACAGGGTGAACAGTAGAGGTCCCAGGACTGAACCCTGGGCTACACCAACATTGACAGGAGGTAACACACTGGATGCTGCGTCGTTAATTCTTACATGTTGAGTACGGCTGGCAAAATCATCTTTAAACCATGAGAATTCAGTTGCCTGGATACCAATGGCAGAGAGTTTGTGTAGCAAAATGGTTGTGTTTACAGTATCAAAGGCTTTCTTTAAGTCGAGGAATATGGCACCTGTGATTTTACTATGCTGTTTTTGGTCATATAGGTAGTGAGAGACATCTAGTAAAGCGGTGGTTGTTGAATACTTAGGTCGAAAGCCTGACTGGAACGGATTCAGGATATTGTGTTTAGTGACATGATCATACAATTGGTCGTGAACTAGACTTTGAAAGATTCTCATGCATATAGGAAGTTCCGATATTGGCCTATAGTTAGAGGTATTCTGGCGATCACCGTGTCACAACTGCCTGCTTCCACTCATTCGGGATCGTCCCTGTCAACAGTGAAAAGCTAAAAATAGTCGCCAGGCGAGAGAGAGTTCATTTGCTGCAACTTTAAAGGATCTCGCCATAATTCCACCAGTGCCACGAGCTTTCGAAATGCTAAGTCCAGAGAGTAGCGTCATCACCTCAGATGCAGTTATTAATTTAACTTTAAAAGGTTCGAAGCTTGAAGTCCGAACGAGGGGAGGGTCTGCCTGGTTCGCAAACTGTTTAGCGCGCGCGCGCGCGCGAGTGCGTGTGCGTGTGCGTGTGCGTGTGCGTGTATGCGTGCGTGCGTGTGCGTGTGCGTGTGCGTGTGCGTGTGCGTGTGCGTGTGCGTGTGCGTGTGCGTGTGCGTGTGCGTGTGCGTGTGCGTGTGCGTGTGCGGTGTGCGTGTGCGTGTGCGTGTGCGTGTGCGTGTGCGTGTGCGTGTGCGTGTGCGTGTGCGTGTGCGTGTGCGTGTGCGTGTGCGTGTGCGTGTGCGTGTGCGTGTGCGTGTGCGTGTGCGTGTGCGTGTGCGTGTGCGTGTGCGTGTGCGTGTGCGTGTGCGTGTGCGTGTGCGTGTGCGTGTGCGTGTGCGTGTGCGTGTGCGTGTGCGTGTGCGTGTGCGTGTGCGTGTGCGTGTGCGTGTGCGTGTGCGTGTGCGTGGCGTGTGCGTGGGCGTGTGCGTGTGCGGTGTGCGTGTGCAGCGTGCAGTTATATTAGCGTTTAAGGTTCGAAGCTTGAAGTCCGGACGAGGGAAGGGTCTGCCTGGTTCGCAAACTGTTTAGCGCGTGCGCGTGCGCGTGCGCGTGCGCGTGCGCGTGCGCGTCGGTGCGTGTATGAGTGCGTGCGTGTACGTATTTTGTGGAGCATAATCCCTCCCTCCACCGCATATCGGAGCATCGTGATCGCGCCACAAAACCCGAATTATTGTCAAACATTCCATGCGATTATTTGTTTGCCGAAATTAGTTCGTTACGGTTAATAGGCTCACGTTCGCCCACTGCGTCATTATCCAAGCCCGAACCAGCGACGCCAACAGACGGCGTCTCAGTCGAATCGAATCGTCTGGCCGGTGAATAGTCTGAATACAGAAGAATGTAGAAGAATGGACTGGCGGCGTAATCTCGCTGATTGGCGTCCAAGTCAACGTAAGGATGTTTTCACTGCGCGCGAATGTAAACAAGCTTCTTGAGGCGCGCGCAAGTCAATGGCATCTAATGCAGTTTGTGCGGTACTGTTGTTACAACGATCGAATGAGTGCGTCGGTGTTGATGTATGTAATTGCGACCGGGTTTTTGCGCGACGAATAAATGAGCGTAATTGGATTCGTGAATGGCAGACGCGCGCGTATTCACAGTTTCGCCAAGGCACTTGCTGTGGCGTTTTGAAGGCACCTGTTGCGAGGTTCGAATGCTCCGAAAAACAACGGACTTCAAACGGACTTACAATTGCACTCGACAGGTGAATCCGGCGAAACGGCAACGTCCAATGTGACGCGATGAAGAGGTTGTCTTGCATTACAACCTCTTAATTTCCAGGGCTGTACAAAGACGTGCAATCGTGGTACTGGAACTGGGTTACATCAATTCCTTTAAAACCAGAAGATATTATGTAACGCCCAAACTGGAATGTAACAATACACAATGAGACAACAGATACTGCAATGATCATCCGACAATCCACTAATCAACCAACGATGCTATGCTAACCTTAGCATGGCGACATAATATTTATTAGTTGCTATTTAGTGCTACATCTATAAGACGCATTTATAATATGATAACAGTTATTATAATATGATAACAGTTTAAGGGTGGAGGTAATTTGTTCCTCTACCCTGAATTACCCAGCGTAATCATTTGTAAGAACTGTGTTGAACATGGAAAAAGGGACCGCTTTGTAGATCTAAGGAGAAGATGTTGTTTTGGCCGTCCTCTCTTTATGTTCTCCTCGGAGATCCAACGCGCTGCGATTCTGGCGATGGATGTGTATAATCTCCGTAGCATGTGACCAATGCACTTCCATCGTCATCCGCCAAATCGAGATTCTCTAGGATGGAGAAAACTGTCCATCTGATACCTAATACCAAATGACAATGACAATTAATAATGTGGTCATTTAAATTTCTAATTAGCGAATTTGGAAAATTCCGAATGCGGACTATCATCCACCTACATGGACTATCATCCACCTACATGGACTATCATCCACCTACATGGACTATTATCATCCACCTACATGGACTATCATCCACCTACATGGACTATCATCCACCTACATGGACTATCATCCACCTACATGGACTATTATCATCCACCTACATGGACTATTATCATCCACCTACATGGACTATCATCCACCTACATGGACTATCATCCACCTACATGGGCTATCATCCACCTACATGGACTATCATCCACCTACATGGACTATTATCATCCACCTACATGGACTATCATCCACCTACATGGACTATCATCCACCCACATGGGCTATCATCCACCTACATGGACTATCATCCGCCTACATGGACTGTCAACCACCTACATAGACTATCATCCACCTACATGGACTATCATCCACCTACATGGACTATCATCCACCTACATGGACTATCATCCACCTACACGGATTATCATCCACCTACATGGACTATCATCCACCTACATGGACTCTCATCCACCTACATGGACTATCATCCACCTACATGGACTATCATCCGCCTACATAGACTATCATCCACCTACATGGACTATCATCCACCTACATGGACTATCATCCACCTACACGGATTATCATCCACCAACATGGACTATCATCCACCTACATGGACTATAATCCACCTACATGGACTATCATCCACCTACATAGACTATCATCCACCTACATGAACTATCATCCACCTACATGGACTATCATCCACCTACATGGACTATTATCATCCACCTACATGGACTATCATCCACCTACATGGACTATCATCCACCTACATGGACTATTATCATCCACCTACATGGACTATCATCCACCTACATGGACTATCATCCACCTACATGGACTATCATCCACCTACATGGGCTATCATCCACCTACATGGACTATCATCCACCTACATGGACTATTATCATCCACCTACATGGACTATCATCCACCTACATGGACTATCATCCGCCTACATGGACTGTCATCCACCTACATGGACTATCATCAGCCTACATGGACTATCATCCACCTACATGGACTATCATCCACCTACATGGACTATCATCAGCCTACATGGACTATCATCCACCTAGATGGACTATCATCAGCCTACAAGGACTATCATCCACCTACATGGACTATCATCCACCTACATGGACTATCATCAGCCTACATGGACTATCATCCACCTACATGAACTATCATCCACCTACATGGACTATCATCCACCTACATAGACTATCATCAGCCTACATGGACTATCATCCACCTAGATGGACTATCATCAGCCTACATGGACTATCATCCACCTACATGAACTATCATCCACCTACATTGACTATCATCAGCCTACATGGACTATCATCCACCTACATGGACTATCATCAGCTTACATGGACTATCATCCACCTACATGGACTATCATCCACCTACATGGGCTATCATCAGCCTACATGTACTATCATCCACCTAGATGGACTATCATCAGCGTACATGGACTATCATCCACCTACATGGACTATCATCCACCTACATGGACTATCATCAGCCTACATGGACTGTCATCCACCTACATGGACTATCATCCACCTACATGGACTATCATCCACCTACATGGACTATCATCCACCTACATAGACTATCAGCCACCTACATGGACTATCATCAGCCTACACGGACTATCATCCACACTTCTTTTTCTCACCAAGTCAAAGACAATGCAAATTAATTTTGTGGTCTTTTAAATACCTAACTCGGGAGTTATGATAATTCCGAAGATGGTCGTGAACCAGAGTGTGTATGTGATAACGTATTGCGTTATATTGTTCTATACATTCATTAATACACTATTATCCACCATCGTACGTGGGACCAGGTTTGTTTAACATATTTTCTTACCGGGTACCATGATTTCACGCACATAACGTGTATACGCCACTTAGCTGACGATCAACGACACTTACCATCAATTAGAATCTCGTATTAGGGGAAAGTCTTGTAATATGAGCCACTTTTTGACCCTGATATTTTGGAGCCGTATGACTAATTATGTGCTCTGTGTAGCCTATGACGTGAAAGGTATCGTGGTAGACTAGTGGTGTGTGGGTGACTGCATGCGTAGGTTGTTTACATTTGTAACGAGAACGAGGAGAACGTGTTCTCCGAATGGCTCATGTTAAAACAAGTGTAGGTAGTATGAGCATGCCCCATTGGTAATATGACTATGAGCATACGTGATCATGTTACCCAAGATGGACCCACACACACCAATGCAACAGTAATACATGCACACACGCACGCACGCACGCACACACACACACACACACACACACACACACACACACACACACACACACACACACACACACACACACACACACACACACACACACACACACACACACACACACACACACACACACACACACACACACACACACACACACACACACACACACACACACACACACACACACACACACACACTACAATACACGTTGTTCGGAGTTGCACAGTATGCTGATAACAACATTATCCAGAACAGCCTCACAGAAAACTTAACACAAATCACATTTGAATACCCGCACCCTTTAACCAGCTCCAGAGCATGCAACATACATCCATGTGTCGCACTTATTACACCTGATTCATTCCCTCAGTATGGATGACAAATACCATTCGTGGCATTATGGACATATCGGATTTTCGGCAGCGCGATTCACGTCATCACTGGCAGTGTTTTCTAACTATTTCACAGTCTTTGTGCCCTGGGGTTTTGTATAACTATTTGTAGACGATTGTTTGCGTTTGCGTTTCTTCATTCTAGCTTGGTAAGCTTCTGGTACTGACTTAAGAACTGTCTTGGATGTAACGACCTCACGTGCTTCCAGTTGTGATTGATAAAGGGACCCGGTGAGGTAATCGTAAGAAATGTTACGAATTGTTACTAACGTAAATAATTTGTATATTTTGTCGTCTTACCACTCCAAAGATTGTGGCGGTCTGCACCGCGCCCTTCCTTAACCCAGTATTTATACGATAGATGGCAACGTTTGTTGTACCATGTGTGAGTTAGGACGTGGCCCATATTATCTGGTGGCTCATACTAGCGGACTTTCCCCTACGTTTGGCATACATAATTCTGGAGCTCTTTCACTCTTAGTTGTTTTGCTTGTCGCACTATTAGGACTACGGCTCTTGCGCTGTAGGTTAATTGTCATTATCGGTTCAGTTGGTACAGAAAACTAGAGATCGCGACTCTTGGGTCCGACAGAGCGGTAACTAGGGCTGACGGAGCGGTTCACCGAGTGTGAGACTCGCAGGCTGCCAGAGACGTGCACGGACACCGAATCACTCTTGAGCAGGACCACGCTACCCTAGACCGGCCAGTCCAGAAAACTGAAAATGTCCATTTTCCGAAGCTCTACTCCCGCAAAATACGGTTTTACGGAAATATTTGTAAGTTACGCTTGTTACAGAATGTTACGCAAAATTCAGTCAGTTCTCCTGTCTGTTACGGACCTGCTTTAGTTGACACCTCTCGATAACGATAACCTGTCTATACCGGACACTTATGACTAGACTGATGTTCATCGGAATGACCTGGCCATGAAAGACCCGTTGGGCAATACCAACGATGTCCGTTATCGTCACGGCTAACTGTATATTTTAAATATGATCATGAGTTGTATGATAAATATCCTTCTTTGGACAATAAAGTGAATTGAATTGAAATTGAAATCCTATTCCGTGTGTTTCTTAATAGCGACCTTTATTTGTACACTCTGTTTTCTGTTGCACGACTATTGTCCAGGCGTTTTCAATCAGCTACGACGTTTGTCCATCGATGTATTACCGCTCAGCGTGTCACATATATTGCTTTGTGACGCTCGCAAAAATATCCGAAGTCTCATAAGCAGTTCTAGTAACGCTAACAAATGGTATGCCCGAAATAACAAAATATAAAACACAGTTAATTTCACAAGCAATGTGACAAATGAAATACTTACGAGACGATTTGTCATATAACATAACTCTATCGATGAAGGATACCTTTTTAAAAAGTGATTGTCTGCTGTTAGTATTTCTGAATTAATTATTATCAAGTTCTATATGGAAATATATTATTTAAAATACTTGTAGCAATAAGAATAACATAATAAATAACTAAATATTACATAACATAGAACGTATAAATAACGGAGTAAATAAAAAAAGGATTATTAAATAAATATATTGTAAAAATAATAATAACAATTAAAGCATTTAAATTAAAAAATAGGTGATCATTTGTGAATCAGGAATATTCATTATCACGAATACGATTAACTAATTTCTGACTTTACAGGCAATATTGCTGGGTAGAACTTCGGCTTTACAGGCAATATTCCCGAGCAGGACAGAGTTAACAGCATTAACTTTGATATTCCATTTTCCATGTTCAACGCAGCGAACTTCCCATTAAGAATCACCGTGCTGGCCAACTCCTGGCAGAGGAACATAGTGCATCCTTTTAACCTGTCTACACCAAAGAGACGTCATACTTTTAACTGTAACATAATCCACTTATACCGACACCGGACACCGAGTACGAAAATATGAGTTTATCCCATCTCACGGCTTGGATATCAGAACCCCAAACCCACGCACTTCAAGCTGAAGGTCTCCGCAGTCAGAATCACACAAAACAGAAACAGTTTCCCACGGTTTTGTGACTACATTTCGCGACGCGTCGATGAAAAACACGCCACCGTCGTCTCGTCGCTTGCTTTGTCTTACTACCTGACGACAATCGTAAATTGGCGACGGCAGACGAAACGTCAATTCAGTTGAATCTACGTAGCGCTGGCGTAATATATGTAATGAATGCCAAGCAGGCCATACACAAACAAAAACATCTTAACAAGCAACGGCAAAAAGACAGTCTGTCGCATTGCAATATTCGTGTTTAAATAGAAGTGTATATTGGACTCGCGATCTCGATATGAAACTGCATAAAACACACGTATTACCGGGCAGTCGTCGGATAATGAATTACATGTAAAAAATGCACAAGAGAATAATGAGATAAAA
>JAODUO010000747.1:17500-22500 GCA_025642075.2 Ridgeia piscesae | reverse complement strand
GCGTGCGTGCATGCATGCATGCATGCATGCATACATGTATGTATGTATGCATGCATGTATGTATGTATGTATGCATGCATGCATGCATGCATGCATGCATGCATGCATGTATGTATGTATGTATGTATGTATGTATGTATGTATGTATGTATGTATGTATGTATGCATGCATGCATGCATGCATGCATGTATGTATGTATGTATGTATGTATGTATGTATGTATGTATGTATGCATGTATGTATGTATGTATGTATGCATGTATGTATGTATGTATGTATGTATGTATGTATGTGTGTGTGTATGTATGTATGTGTGCATGTATGTATGTATGTATGTATGTATGTATGTATGTATGTATGTATGTATGTATGTATGTATGTATGTATGTATGTATGTATGTATGTATGTATGTATGTATGTATGTATGTATGTATGTATGTATGTATGTATGTATGCATGCATGCATGCATGCATGCATGCATGCATGCATGCATGCATGTATGTATGTATGTATGTATGTATGTATGTATGTATGTATGTATGTATGTATGTATGTATGTATGTATGTATGCATGCATGCATGCATGTTGATTTGAGGACGTGAAATTCGTCTAAGTTCGGCGTGTCGTTTCCCCAGGTCTCGAGTTGTGTCTTATTTCGGTGCAGTGTGGTTTTGCATGACATTTATCTTTTTTGACCAGATGTTTTCGTGGTTTACTTAATTAAAAGCTATGGGCCGCACAGGGTAACTGGACACAAGTTGGCACAAACCCAAACATTGCAGATCGCTGGGCTAGTACACATAGGGCAGACGACAGGAGAGCGATGGTGTATTTGTCTGTATATAGTGGATTTGACTGGTTTTATTCCGGATCTCTCGAAATAGCTGTCCATTCTATATACCCATCGGACTTAATAACAGCTTGGTGAAATGCATTTGTCAAGTCGCGTGGCACTGACGTCATCACAGCTTACCATTCCAACTGTTGAACTTTGACCCGTTGACATTTCATGCAGGTAATAAAACAGTCGACTATCTATTACATTACGTTAGGAAACCTCTGTTGGACGTTTATAATATTTACGTAATGTAACCTTTTCAATATAACCTGTGCATTTTGCGATGTTGGGTGAATGATTGCGACAATTTTCCACAGCAATATAATTCCGGATGATGTAAACATGAGTGATCAATTTCACGGAGCAATATCCCACAGGATTGTCACGCACATAGATATAGTGCCGCCAAGCGAGAGCTCATATGTCATACGTCAGTATTTGTTTTCTGCAATTTCTTTTTTTGGTTGCAATATACGATGATTAATGATCGAGTCGTTCTTGCGGCAAATGAGACAACATGAGACGATAAACTCTGCTGCGCAGTCATGCATGTCGAACTGGTCAGTACACAACTGACCTTCCTGTTGTGTGTCACAAGGACCTAGACAACTGGAAAGTATTACATTTGAAGAACACTTGTTCCATGTATACTGAGTGCAACCGATCAAGCCTGTTACCAGGTTTGACCCTATTGGCAGTGAATTGATAAGTTTCCAATTGCGTATATTAATTTGTGGAGCGATTTTTAGCCAGTTTGCCATGTTCCAGAATCACGCGGCTGTTTGATAAATATTAATGGGAATCGCACACGCGTGCTTCTTAGAAGTGTCGACGCACAGGACGGCTGCTTGTTGTAACGGATGATGTTTCAACATTTTTAATATTCTTATACACTTAACTAACATTAACATACTTGCAAGGCGGATACCCGTCACTGTCGACGCGCCGCAATATACGTGCATTCTCGATCTCCATATTTTCGATGTTCTCTTACTAAATATAAAAGAAGTGTTATCTTACATGGTGCGGAATCCAGATAAAATGTTTTGCGTTTCACCGTGAGCAGACGTGTTCTTTACAGGATAAACTAAAGTTATTTGGTACACTTACGACTTGCACGTTGTCGTGTACACTGTTTATCGTTCGCTGTCTGTAGCCTGACTTCATAGAGGTGAGCAACGTGGGTTGAACGAAATTGCTATACCTCGAAACGGCATCAGGAGAATAAAGAATTCGATCTTCTAAGCACTGCGATACTGTGCCTTACTTATGGGGTCCAGCGCAGAAGGAAAATTACACAATTCGCGGTAAACAATTATCGCGATTTCTTTAGGAAAATCAATACATTATTGAACCATTGTAGGCACGGGGTCAGACGGGCCATTCACAATCTGGTTATTTACGAATCTCTTTTTTTCTTTCAAAAATGTACAAGTCGAATACAATTTCCATAATGATTTGGTTCATTAAAAGTTGTAATAGCAGTAAACATGGCAAAAACTGGCCATTTAAAACAATTGTGGTTGTTGATATGGTTATTGTGGCTCGTAATTGTAAATGTCGTCGCATGGGGTGATGTAGGGACATATAATTAACACATTGTCTTAAAACAATTATGGTTAAGACAATGTTTTAATCATAATATGTCCCTACATCACCTCCATGCGAAGACATTTACAATTACGAGCCTCTATACAAGATTCCAACATGTTTCCAAGAATTGGCACGTCTGCACAAGTCCTGGCTGGTCGTCATTTCCCGCTCAAATATTCTACATAGATCATTTCGACAACAGAACTGGTAGTCATTGCATGACTCAAACACTGGTGATATTTCAGGCCATATGAAAACTGATTTATTCTCATGGTGGTACAGGAATATTGTACGTACATAGGCACTCACGATATCGTTGTCAAAATTCTATGCGAGTTGATTTCGTTCAGACAATGAGTTACGAGAGACGTCTATTGGTGGTCTAACAGAAACACACATTATCTCTTGGACGTATAACATATGGCGACACTTATCGGATACAATCTACTCGGTGTTGTGTATTTACGCAGCGGATCATTGAAATCGCGACGGGTGCCGATTTGATATACGGAGCGGTCTCGATCGAGACTGGCAAAAGGGATGACGAACGAGCTGCCTATACTACACACAAAAACTCCTATACCTGCGACACATATCGCGGCGGATACGAGGCAATATCTCCGTGTTATGTCAGGCACAGCGGGGAAATCAATGGAACCGATGTCGGCGGATTCCCAAATTGATTTGATTAATCTCGTCTGGTGGCCGCGGTGAATGCACGGCGCCACAGCCAGAACTCAGTGCCGTGCTCAGCCGTAGCGCATGACATCGCGAGCGAATCCCTTAATTACGGCGCGTTAATTATGGCGTAATTAGCCGTATGGCGTTTGTATAAACAAAGAGCGGCGCCATCATTAATGCACCAACGAGTGTTGAATTCATGTTGGTGGCGCCCCCCAAACCAGTGGTCAGATTAATTATTTGAATGATGTCGCCTGACTTCACGCATGACAGCTGCCAACTGGACGCTATGACAATCACGTGCGTGGTCCAACGATCGTTCTGGTTTCAAAACATTTGCAGTAGGAGTCAACTGTCTGCTACTAAACAAATAACAAAGCCCACGTGGCAAATACAAGGACACGATTTTCTGAATATGATTTGACATGGTTTTTGGAAAACGTAAACCTCAGATGATATGGCGAGTGTACCACGATCAAAATAACTTATCCATGAACCGGCTTATGTTAATGTAAACATGATTCCTCTTTGTGCAACCCACCCCACGAGATAGCAGACATTTTGTTGTTGAATATACACGCACACGCATTCGCTCGCACGCACACCCGCACACGCGCTCACGCGCACACACGCACACGCGCACACGCACACACGCGCACACGCGCACACGCGCACACTCGCGCGCACACACAGCACACGCACACACGCACAGCACACGCACACACACACACACACGCACAATGCACACACGCACACACGCACACACGCACACACGCACACACGCACACACGCACACACGCACACTCGCACACACGCACACACGCACACACGCACACACGACACACGCACACACGCACACACGCACACACGCACACACGCACACACGCACACACGCACACACGCACACACGCACACACGCACACACGCACACACGCACACACGCACACACGCACACACGCACACACGCACACACGCACACACGCACACACGCACACACGCACACACACGCACACACGCACACACGCACACACGCACACACGCACACGCACACACACGCACACGCGACACACGCGCACACGCGCACACGCGCACACGCGCACACGCGCACACGCGCACACGCGCACACGCGCACACGCGCACACGCGCACACGCGCACACGCGCACACGCGCACGCACACACCACGCACACACGCACACACGCACACAAGCACGCACGCACACACGCACACACGAACCTTTGCTCCATATATTTAACGTCGTCTGGAGCAGCGCCGAATTTAGGACAGTGGATACCACTGGACAGCAACTGACCAGTCCTGTCACATCTCACTGCCTACCTCGCAAAACTAGGACCTCTCAACTTAGTACAAGAATTTCTATTCACACAAACATCCTTCATAACAAATCTATTTTGGAATGAGTATTTATAGATACACACGTGACATGTAACCCAACAAGAATTGTGTGGGTGCTAGCGAGTTCGACCGAAAAGAAACTATACCCTGTGTGTCTTTCACAACAATGATTCTAGGTCTGAGCCTGGACAATTACCCAGACTTCACTGCGCCACATCCGGCACCGTAAGAATTGTTTCCTTTTATAATGCATTCCAATTGTACATCGGAAGATCATACGATACGTGATTGAAGTACGACACATCGTCGTCAGCTGCTTGCGACGCTGGTATTACCTACTTGGATACACGTACACATGCACAGAACTTTGTCCTAGGTGCCACATTAACCAATGAAATCGCTGTGAATTCCACGGTTCGGTGGCTCGCTTCGATGTCTCAAACCGCAAACGCGTGGTTAGTTAATTAGGACACTGCTCACCCCTTTGATACTAGAAACTCACACACGCGCACGCATGCAAGCAAGAAGG
>JAODUO010000747.1:10000-12500 GCA_025642075.2 Ridgeia piscesae | reverse complement strand
CATGCAAGTTGTAACTGATCCACGTACAGTTACACGCACTCTACACCTACACACACACCACACACACCCCCACACACCCACACCCACACACACACACACACACACACACACACACACACACACACACACACACACCCCACACAACACACCACACACATCCACACACACACACTCACACACACACACACACACACACACACACACACACACACACACACACACACACACACACACACACACACACACACACACACACACACACGCACGCACTAACACACGGCCTCTCACAGGCACTCATGCAAGTTGTAACTGATCCACGTACAGTTACACGCACTCTACACGCACACACACACACACACACACACACACACACAGCGACAACACACACACACACACAACAACAACACATACACTATCTACACACACACACACACAACCACACACACACACACACACACACACACACACACACACACACACACACACACACACACACACACACACACACACACCTCACACACACACACACACACACACACACACACACACACACACACACACACACACACACACACACAGCTCGCACACACGCACACACACGCACACACACACAACCTCTACACACCAAACCACGAGTCTGGTAACGGTTAATCAAAAACATGGATCACAATCATTGCGTATTATTTTTCGCCTCGAAGTCATCTATCCCTAACTCCCTCGGATACCGAATTGCGCCCTCCTCCTTCTTGGCGTCCCTCATCCCTGGTGATAAATGTTCCCCGCGGGAGTCGGCAGCCAGTCGGGGCGAGAAAAAGGCGAGTAAAGAGGACGACGAAACCCGGCTAACGATCTGGGCCGTTTTTATCGCCCGCTGTCCATTACGGAAGGTCTTATATCATAGCAAGTTACACACGCGCCAGATCAAAAACAACGACTACGACGCTACGAGCTCGTCGCCGCGGACTCCGGCGCGGCGCTCGCAGTGGTTGGCAGTCGAGTGCCTCTCGTCCGAGCTGTCGTCTGCCGGGACGTCGTACATCTATCACCGGTGGAGCTCAGCCTCGATCACCCAGGCGTGTTCGCTCCTCAGTCCGCGCGGAACTGTGATGCGATGTGGTTGATTGTCCGACGCTGATCCCGGATTGATCCGGATCTGAGGAGAGATGCTGATTGGTTGTCATGCAGTTGTTAAAATTAGATTTACGCTTGTAGAAATAAAAAGTACATGGCGCCCTAGCCCTCTGCACACTCAATAAAATTACTTTGTTTACACATTCGTGGGAATAAATGGCAACCCTGTCATAAGTTTTAAGCACATTGACATTTAATATAACATGGATTAGAAAGAGGTGTGTTTTCTATATCGTTCAGAGAACATTACACATGAACACATTTCAACGTAACTGTGCCAGCTCGTGTTATAATGTCATAACGAATGCAATAATTAGCCACACATCATATAGAAATGGGTAAGTGAAAATAATGAATACCTCCATTTTGTGCACGAGTGTATGCGAGTGTGTGTGTGTGTGTGTGTGTGTGTGTGTGTGTGTGTGTGTGTGTTGTGTGTGTGTGTGTGTGTGTGTGTGTGTGTGTGTGTGTGTGTGTGTGTGTGTGTGTGTGTGTGTGTGTGTTGTGTTGTGTGTGTGTGTGTGTGTGTGTGTGTGTGTGTGTGTGTGTGTGTGTGTGTGTGTGTGTGTGTGTTTGTGCACGTATGCCTATTCGTGGACGAATGAAATGAAAGACAACACAATCCGAAAAGCTTGACTTCTTATTGTTCTACAACAATAACTAGCGTGCGAACGACACACGCACGCCGAACTATTTTAATCATAACTTATGCATTTCACCGCGGTTCGTGCCATTCCTGGCGCGGCGTTTGGGTATTCATGCCTTATTATAAGGTGTAACTGTACTCCTTTTAATTATGTAGGCTCAAGAACATTGGTAGACAGGAAGCAGTAATTATGCTACAAGTAACCCTCCAAGCCAGCTCTCCAACTGCAAAACAATTACTCCGCGACACTCGCTGTAAGGCGACGTTTGCACATTTTTTTGGCGACATTCGATATTCTTAAAGAGCACTGACGCCGCACACAACACATTTTATGCAGACGCCGACGTACATCAATCATTATTGTTCGTGATCTATTTGTCTGTTGTAAGTTTTCTAATGGTCGCCTGAAATACTAGTGTATATGATTTTAAAATCACGTGCGACGTTAACCGGTTAAAATGTATAATACAAATGTAATAGCCACTGTCACAATATTAAATATGTAGCACGCAAGCTTGCTAAACAAAGATCATAGAATCATAGAGTGTGCTAATTACAATAGGCTCATGCGTAAACTCATAACTGTTACGGTCCTGCCATCTGGCGAATGGGTGATCAGTTAATGACGTTACTCTTGAGACAATTATGATTACGAAACCGTTGTAAAATGATACGTGCGTACCTAGAGGGTAAAAGCACACACACGCACACACGCACGCGCGC
>JAODUO010000747.1:0-5000 GCA_025642075.2 Ridgeia piscesae | reverse complement strand
CCATGCAGCAGGATGTAATGGGGTTTGATGAACTTGTACACGCTCAGGTAAGTGAGGTAGGTTCTAAACTTGAACTCAAGTGGATGATGAAACCATATGAAGTGGACGATATTCGGCACGACGTATTCCCGTCTGTCCCCGTACAATCCCTCTTTCACCGGCTCTGTCCTCGCAGACAGAAGCTTCGGTTCTGCCCCGCCCTGTACACGGATCAGATTAAAGAAGTTCTGCTCTCCACAACGCATCAACGCCTCACGTTTCGACTTCCGCTCCCAGAAACTCTCGCTGACGCCTCTGTATTTGTCTGGCTCACACTTGCTGGCCGCTTCACGTCCGGTGCCATATCTAAACTCTCCAACTTTGTTGGCTCTTCCAGAGCCAAACGCCAGATCTCCAACTTTGTTGGATACCCCAATAAAAGCAGATCTGTTTTTCCAGATATCACTCAAACACATCCAACTGATCAGCGAGATCAGACCCACGATAGAAATGATGACAAATGTCCTAGCTTTCCTCATGGCGTATCGACTTGTGTGCCCTCTGGACAGGAAAAAAAGGCATAAATACGACACCCTTAGTTCTCATACAATCGTTGTAATCATAAGAACGTTAAGAAAGTATCTACGACAATTTAACATCGTCAGGCCGAAAAGCATTCGTAACATCAGGATCCCTATAGTCGAGTTGCAATTTTGTGATCCTGGAAATGGTTGGTCGTGTAAGGTTTTTTTGCTGAAACATATAGATTATGTGTCCCTGAACTCAAATCCGTGGGATGGCAACATGCCATCTTTCGGCAACTCGTGGGAACCACGAAAATCCAAGATGGCTGCCGTAATCCTGGTAAATTACAAAATGTGTTCATCTTTACACTACATCACGTTAGGAACATATTTTTGTACACGCTCGCTTGGGCATAAGGGGAATTCAATGGAACCGTTTATAATATTGTCCGACTATGTTCACATGACCAAAATCCAAAATGGCCGCCATTTTTAGCAACAATAGCCAAAATCAATCATGGTTTGATTGAATTTTGCTATATAAATATGATTTTATTTGATCCATTCCTCTGTTTTACTTAAAATGTTTTACTTTACTTAAAAGGAACAATTCCAACTGATGCCCGCCCATGAAAACCGATTAATATTCAAAATGGCCGTCATTTTAACCAAAAATATACAAGAGCCACGATTTTGTGCCTATTCCTACGTTTTAGCATACGGGCAAGAAGATAGTACTGGTATATACTTGTACTGCCTTAATTATACGTGAAATAAATACATGCAATGTACCAACATATGAGGAATTTAATGTAATCATTTTCAATTATGTATGTCTATGGTCACGTGACACACATTCAAGATGGCCGCCATTTCAACCGAAAAGAGCTCGAAGATTTATTTACAGTTCCTCTTCAGCATTGAACATTCATCATGGCCGAGTTACAGGAAGGCTAATACTTGTACCTTCATGTATATTATATGACTACGGCTGATAAGCAGGACAACCAGGTTGGAAAACGACACAAAATGGTACAACAATTTAAAAGTATAACGTCAGAAGTACTCAATTATATAATTGCTGATACACACTGAGAACTTGTTTGCAATGGCAAGTTTCATTTGGGCATTGACAGAGTGTACATTATTAACCACTGGTATTTAAACGATAAATCATTCCGATTACGTTCTCATAGAAAAGTTATTCTCCATTCTCTCTACCTCCCCTCTTCCTCCGTACTATCACCTTCATCCTCATTATCATGTCTAGCTTCATTCTCATCATGTTTGGTGAAAGGATTGAAGCACATGGCTTCTCCAACACAATAACAGTATGGCGTGCAAGACAATCCTGCCGAATGACAGCTACATGCATGACTGCTGCAAGCTTTCCCGACGCTTACCAAGGCGTGGAATGGTGAGGTTCAGCAGGCCAGCCTTTGCACTGCCACATTCTAGAATACCCGAAAGGTGCTGTTGAAACTCTATTGCCATGGCGTGTGTCTCATAGCGACCATTGGGTGTGCACATAAGGAGGTCAAAAGTGTCAAACCAGCCGAATATCGGGCCTACTCTCCGCATCAAGTCGATCGCCTCATGAACTTTGCTCCCATTTCCACTCATATACTTGGCGGCTGATTTGCGAAATCACATGACCTCATCATATGTTGTGACGATACCATGCTCGTTACGCAACTTTGCCAATTCTAAACTACCAAATTTATGATGCAACTTCACAGCAAGACCAAGAGTGGTTTGATTTGATGCATACATATAATCAATACATGAGGCGAGAGCAGCATCTACGTCGCTAGGCTTGACACACCTACGTGTATAATTGGCACGAGGAAGTTTACAGAACCTATCGTAGCATAACTTATGATATCGGGCTTCAGCCTTAACAAGATCTGCTTCCCCGCGGATTCTTACATCAACCTGATAACCCCATTCAACATTTCTAGGCTCACAGATGTCCAGTACACTGTCTTTCACTCAGGTATATTAACATCCGCTAGATGGCAGCATCGCTCAGTGTCCGCATAACGCGTTCCAGAAATGGCGCAGGTTTTTTGCCGCCCAAGCGACTGGCTGGATCACATGGTCTCGGAAAACGGCGTGTTTCTCGCGATGCATACTAATTTTGTTTACTGTTGACATTGATATCGACAAATGAATGCCTTCAGAAGATGATCGGCGGGAAAAATCTGTTACATTGCATTCGGCTGTGGATGATTAAGGTTGGTGAACTTTGCGTTGCGTTTATTTATAAAAATGCAAATATATATTAGCGTGTAACCTAAAATTTGTTAAGTGTAACCCACATCTATGGCATCTTAGCTTTCACATGGTATAAATGTGAACTATGTATGTCGATGCAGGATGCGAGGAAAACCCCCCTACAAACAGGTGGTATAGGAATCATACTTAGACTGTCCCAGTAACCAATATCCACATACAACACTGAAGAAATTACCAAAGACGTCACATTCTTAAAGCATTCTCTTCTTTCGATCACCCACAGACAGCTTCGTTATGGAACACGACCAGGCAAATTCACCGGACTCTATATAGGCATGCTCTTGTTGGCAATAGCAAATGACACCCCAACAAACCCAGGCCCAATCAAATTCCCTTGTGGTACATGCAATAAACCTGTAGCATCCAACCAAAAAGCCACATGCTGCGACTCATGTAACACATGGTTTCACACAAAAATGCACCAAAATATCCAACAAAATATATTCTTGTATGAATAAAACCAATATGGAAAATGTCTCCTGGTACTGCCCTGGGTGTGGCCTGCCAAACCTATCTAGCATTTTCTTTGACCCACCCTACGACACTGACTGTGACAGCAACAGATTCTCCTCCTCTGACAATGACTCAAACTCCCTCCACTTTAGTTCAGTCTCCAGCTACGGAAGCCCTATAGCACACCCCTCCCCTTGCACAACCCAACCTGAGCCCCCCTTGAGAGAAAAGATCAAAGTTCGGAACAAAAACAACAATTTAAGAGCCATTTATAAATTTAACCTAAAAACAACCGGACCTTAACTGACAAAGACAATAAATGTATATTTTGGATGTAAAACTCCCCAAGAAAATTTATTAAACCACCCAAAATTAAAGTCATAGAAAGATCACCTCCAAGGGGGAGAGACCCTAGCATCTCCATCAATTTTATAAGCATAAATGCCAAACATTTGGTCAAATTTGAAAAAAAAGGTTTTAATTGCTTTTTTCCCGCCCAAACCCGAGCAGGACGCCCACTAAGAATAAATGGAGTCCCCAAAATGGAAACCAATATATGGAAATGGGATTAATGTCCAGATTATGGACTCCCAACCTGCCGAAATTTAAAAACATCCTTTTCAGACCTGCAAGACCCACCTCCCAAATTTTAGGGCCTACAGACCAAAATCCTAGAATTTTCCTCCAAACTAAAACCCCTTAAAAAGCTTTAATGCTAAACAATAAAAGACATAAATAAAATACAGAAAGGGGTGAAATGGGAATACCTCTAAAAGTAGAAATTTTTACTTAAATACGGAAAAATGACATTTCAATGCAAAGAAACCCTTGGAAAAAAATTCTCATTACACAAAAATTAATTTTGACGACCCTTTAAAACCATTTCTTTCAACCTTTCCCTTCAGCCGTAGTCAAAATAAATGAACCAATTAGCCCCCCTTTAATCGCCTAAATGTTCAATCCTGAAAGGAACTTAAAAAATTCTATTTTAAACCCCAACAAGGCATACACATCAAAGAAAAAAATTTCCTAAAATATTTTATTGAAATATTTCCAAAATTTAAACGTACAAGTATAACAGTAAGCTTCCCTATCAAAAGAGGAAAACTCCCAATTGATAATTTACAGAAGAAAATTTTTGGCTATAATCCTCAATAAAACTTTTAAACAATTTTTTCATGAACATAGTGGGAAATTTTAAACGTCCAAATTCCCCTACCAAGCACTGAAAAAATACCAAATGATTTTAAAAATAAAAATTTTTTAAATTTAAGGTTTGGGCACCTCATTTTGGGGTTTACATTCCGAAAGAGGAAACCCCCCCGGTTTTATTCCCCAATAACTAAGTTTGAAAAAAACCCAGCCCAACCACCCGGACCCAAAAAAGAACTCCTTGGGCCTTTTCTTTTTTGGCCTGCATTTAAATTTCAAAACTTTTTTAACTTTTTGTTTACCATTTAGAAATAATTCAACCCCTTTCCAGAGGGCAACAATCGATGCCATGGAAAGGGGGTTTTCACCCCGGGGGGTTATCTCCTGATCATTATTTTTTTTAATACTAAAAACAACTTTTTTTTAGGGGTACAAAAAATTGGGGTTTGGCTTTCTCGGGAAAACCAACAAAGGGAATTTTAATAGGCAATAACCCCACTGGACCAAAAAAAACTAAATTTCAGCAACAAACTAGGCTTTGGTTTGGGGCAAACTTCAAATCTGCCGTGTGGGCCAGAACCAATTTTTGGGGGG
>JAODUO010000746.1:200000-221685 GCA_025642075.2 Ridgeia piscesae | reverse complement strand
AATGTAGCAGTGAATAACTAGCGTTCTTCGCGGTGTTTACCTTGTAAGTAATGTATCAGTGAGTAACTAGCGTTCCTCGCGCTGTTTATCTTGTAAGTAATGTAGCAGTGAGTAACTAGCGTTCCTAGCGATGTTTACCTTGTAAGTAATGTAGCAGTGAGTAACTAGCGTTCTTCGTGGTGTTTACCTTGTAAGTAATGTAGCAGTGAATAACTACCGTTCCTCGCGGTGTTTACCTTGTAAGTAATGTAGCAGTGAATAACTAGCGTTCCTCGTGGTGTTTATCTTGTAATTAATGTAGCAGTGACTAACTAGCGCCCCTCGTGGTGTTTACCTTGTAAGTAATGTAGCAGTGAATAACTAGCCTTCCTCGTGGTGTTTATCTTGTAAGTAATGTAGCAGTGAGTAACTAGCCTTCCTCGTGGTGTTTATCTTGTAAGTAATGTAGCAGTGAGTAACTAGCGTCCCTCGCGGTGTTTACCTTGTAAGTAATGTAGCAGTGAGTAACTAGCCTTCCTCGTGGTGTTTATCTTGTAAGTAATGTAGCAGTGAGTAACTAGCGTTCCTAGCGATGTTTACCTTGTATGTAATGTAGCAGTGACTAACTAGCGTTCCTCGCGATGTTTACCTTGTAAGTAATGTAGCAGTGAATAACTAGCGTTCCTAGCGATGTTTACCTTGTAAGTAATGTAGCAGTGACTAACTAGCGTTCCTCGCGGTGTTTACCTTGTAAGTAATGTAGCAGTGAGTAACTAGCGTTCCTAGCGATGTTTACCTTGTAAGTAATGTAGCAGTGAGTAACTAGCGTTCCTAGCGATGTTTACCTTGTAAGTAATGTAACAGTGAGTAACTAGCGTTCCTAGCGATGTTTACCTTGTAAGTAATGTAGCAGTGACTAACTAGCGTCCCTCGTGCGCTACTTCAGATATGTATTGTAATAGCGGAGTGGCGCAATGGTTAGACTTTCGGATTCTAGAATAAGAAAACCCGTGTTCGCATTCTCCGCTGCCGTGTCAAACCTTGGGAAAGTGTTGTCACTCTACATTGCTCCAATTCACTAGATGTCTGTGTACGAATAGTCTTCCGTATTAACTGCAGCGTGGCTGGATGTGGCCCAGACAAGCCCAGATGGTGTTCGATTGAACAGGTCTCCAAGGAAGCAGAAAGTATAAAGTGCTTTGAACAATCCTACTGCGCTACATAAGATATTATTTTTTCATAAACGCTGATATGGTACGGCAATTATATTATTACGCTTATGTATTTCCCCTTATTATGTGTGGGATCGAAGTGTGTGTATGAGCAGGTATGGCCAACCTAGTTAAACATTTTACTGAAAACATTATCTAATTGTAACCGTCGTGACAGTGACACTGTCTTACACCTTTACTTCATCCACGATCACGTAAGAGGCTTGGAGAGAATTCTTTAAATATAATAATGGGCTGGACTTTGGAACACATTACCTGTAGATATTTAAAATGCAGGACATTTATACAGTCCTGGCATTAATTAAACTACTTGAATTATATATGTAATAAACAGGTTTGTCATCATTGGGTTCCTTGTAATACCTCTATGTTCATGTAAATGGAATCATCACGAAGCTATTGTATTGACTCAGTCGTCTTACCTTTACATGTGTAAAGGTGTTTACTTACAGTAGTAGATTGAGTCAATAGGCTTCCAGCGTGATATGTTCTTAATTTATCAACTGTGTTGCGACTTGAAATATGCTGTAAATAAGGAAATAAATATGTGTATTGAAGAATTAAATAAACTTTAATACACATGACATCACGTTGTACAAAGATAGTTCTTAGTTAGCACATGTACTTGTACGAAGGGCGTAGTTGGCACATGTGCTACGTACGACGCTACGAGTGTTTCTTCTCTACGACAATTGCTGTGAACAATTGTAGTATTTGCTAGAATTCGCTGCCGATCAGTGTCGTCTCGTTTGTGACACCGACGTCGTAGCGTATGTTACCCACCAGCAACTCTTATTCGCGTTTATTTCCCGTTTTAGGTGCACTGGTTAAAAGACGCCGGTTTGGGAGGCTTTATGGTATGGATGTTACATATGGACGACTTCAACGGAGAATTTTGTAAAGCTGGAAATTTCCCCTTGCTGAAGGCCTTAAACAGGGCGTTGTACCCAACCATTGCCATTGCAGCGGGACCAGAGTAAGTTACGTCAAGTATCCGTGTCATTATTGTTCCCTTAGGCATGTAAATATGTTTACTTAAGCGCCCAACCAACAATGTACATGTGTCACTCACTCGCTCACTCATTCACTCACGTATTCATTCACCCACTAACTCACTCACTCACTCACTCACTCACTCAGTTACTCGAATTTATATTTCCCTTTCTCTCTCCACACAATTCATTTGCTCATGACCCTAGTCTTGACTAATATACGAACTAATTCCCTGATAGATCATACGTGAAGTAAATAATCAATCTATCAATCACTTGTTGAAAAGCCGTAGAAACGAACTTTTATTGTTGATATGTAAAACAAAATAATTTTTACAAACTGACAAACGATTATCTATGTATCTTTGCACCAGAGTGGACAATGTGGCTGACGTGGTTAAAGACAAAGAAGAGATCTCATCAAACACAGCGCCACATGGTAAGTGATCAATTGTCTTCACGTAGGTCTGGCATATACGTTTTTTGACGTACATTTATTTATATAGAACGTACATAAGCTAACCAAGTCTGTTTAGTAAAGGAGTGCATACTTTTGTATAATAAAACTAGAATTTCACGTGTTCTCCACCGTGCACCAGCTTAACCACGTGTTCGTCTTGCTTGTGTTGCAGGCAATGGCGTCTGCGCCACTAGAGTCGACGGACTTTATCAGGATCCCGCTGACTGTGTTAAATACATCCATTGTTACAAGCACGAGACATACCACAAAGGTTGCTCTCCTCCTCTCGTCTTTGACCCAAGATCAGACGTCTGCAACTACAAAAGTCAAGTACCGAATGCGATACTTAGCAATTGCAAATAATGTGAACGAGTTGCATACACACGACGTGTGAGAAATATGTGCATAAGCCATATTACATGTGACTATGTTTAGTACGAAGGAATAAAACTGAAAAAAATGAATTGCCACTGTGTTCATGATTCTATCAGTACTGGATAATGTTACCCAAAATATATACCCATAACATCTACCCACAACATCCACCCATAACCTCCACCCACAACATGTATGCATAACATCCACACACAACACCCATGCACAACATCCATACACAACATCCACCCACAACATCAACCCATAACATCCACCCACAATATATATGCACAACATCCACCCTCAACATCCACACACATCACCCATGCACAACATCCACCCACGACATCCACCCACACCATATATACACAACATTCACCCATAACATATATTCACAACATCCACCCAAAAATCCACCCACAACACCTATGTACAACATATATACAAAACATCCATCCACAACATCCATGAACAACATCCACCCACAACATCCATACACAACATCAATCCACAACATTCATACATTACATCAACCCAAAACATCCATGCACAACATCCACACATTACGTCCAGCTACAACATCCACCCACAACATCAACCCACAACATCCATACATTACATCCAGCTACAACATCCACCCAAAACATCAACCCACAACATCCATACATTACATCCAGCTACAACATCAACCCACAACATCAACCCACAACATCCATACATTACATCCAGCTACAATATCCACCAACAACATCCGCACATTATACACAGCTACAACATCCACCTATAACATCCATACATTTCATCCAGCTACAATATCCACCCACAACATCCATACATTACATCCAACCACAACATCCACCCACAACATCAACCCACAACATCCATACATTACATACAACTACAACATCCAACCACAATATCAACCCACAACATCCATACACAACATCCACCCACAACATCAACCCACAACATCCATACATTACATCCAGGTACAACAATCACCTACAACATTCATACATTACATCCAGCTACAACACCATACACAACATCACCACAACATTCATACATTACATCCAGCTACAACATCAACACACAACATCCATCCCCCAACATCCACCCAAACATCAACCCACAACATCCACCCACAACATCCACCCACAACATCCATACACAACATCCATCCACAACATCCACCCACTTCAACATCACCACACTGCCCTCAACCCACAACATCCACCCCCATCCATACATCATCCGCTACAACATCAACACAACATCCACTCTCACTCAACATCCATACACAACGTCCACCACAACATACTCCACAACGTCCATACGCAGCGTCCACCACAACATCCACCCACACATCCATCACAACATCACCCACAACGTCACCACAACGTTCATACATGACGTCCAGCTACAGCGTCAACCCCAACATCACCCTCCACGTCCATACATTACGTCCAGCTACAACGATCAACCCACAACGTCCATATATTACGTCAGCTATAACATCAACCACAACATCCACCACAACATCACCACAACGTCCATACACAAGAGTCCATCCACAACATCACCACAACATCCAAACACAACATCACCCACAATATCCACCAACAACGTCCATCACAACGTCCATCAACATCCGCTACAACATCACCCACATCCACATACATCCAGCTACAACGATCATCCACAACTCCACCCACAACATCACCCACAACATCACCACAACGTCCACCACAACGTCCCACAACATCACCACAACGTCCAACTAGTCCACCACAACATCACCACAACTCACCACAACTCCACCACAACATCCATACACAACATCCATCCCACATCCACACAACATCCACCACAACATCCCCACATACATCCAGTCTACAACTCAACTCACCACAACGATCCATCGATTACATCCAGCTACAACATCACCCGCAACTCCATACTTACTCCAGCCACAAAATCACCCACAACTCACCCAAACATCACCACAACATCCATCACAACATCCATCCACAACGTCCACCCACAACTCAAACATAACGTCACACATTCTCCAACAACGTCACCACAACATCCATACATTACATCCAGCTGCAACGTCACCCACAACACCATACATTACACGTCAGCCTCACAACATCACCCATATCACCACAACTCCATGCACAACATCTCACCCAAATCCACCACAACGTCCATACACAACGTCTCCACAACGTCACCCATAACGTCACCACAATATATGCGACAACGTCCACCTCAACGTCACCATCACCCATGCAACGTCACCACGACATCACCCACACCATTTACGTCACCCAACTCCATATACCCACAACGTCCTACCTCAACGTCACCCACAACACACTTGTATAACTATATACAAAACGTCCATCCACAACGTCCAGCCAACGTCACCCACAACGTCCATACACAACATCACCCAACGTCCACCACAACATCCATACACAACATCCACCACAACGTCACCCACCACTCACCGATTCATCCAGCTACAACGTCAACCACAACGTCCATACAACGTCCCTTCCTGACCCACACACCTGTGTCAACATTATACAAAACGTCCATCCACAACGTCCTGCACAACATCCACCCACAACGTCCATACCACAACGTCAATCCACAACATCCATACATTACATCAACCCACAACATCCACCCACAACATCCACACACAACATCGACCCACAACATCCACCCACAACATCCACCACAACATCCACCCACAACATCCATACAAAACATCCACCAAACATCACCCACAACTCCAAACACAACGTCCACCCACAACATCCACCCACAACATCCACCCACAACATCCATCAAAACATCCACCGAAAACATCCACCCACAACATCCAACACAACATCCACCCACAACATCCACCCACAACATCCACCCACAACATCCATACAAAACATCCACCGAAAACATCCACCCACAACATCCAAACACAACATCCACCCACAACATCCACCAACAACATCCACCCACAACATCCATACATTACATCCAGCTACAGCATCAACCCACAACATCCACCCACAACATCCACACACAACATCGACCCACAACATCCATACATTACAACCAGCTACAACATCCACCCACAACATCCATACACAACATCCATACACAACATCCATACACAACATCCATCCACAACATCCACCCACAACATCCAAACACAACATCCACCCACAACATCCATACATTACATCCAGCTACAACATCAACCTACAACATCCATACACAACATCCACCCACAACATCCATACATTACATCCAACTACAACGTCCACCCACAACATCCACCCACAACATCCAGCTACAACACCCCTCCCTGCACGTTGCAAATCTACGTGGACTTTTATCAACAATATAATCTGTTGACGTTGAAATCTACTTGGACTTTGAACGTTTCGGTTTGAATATTAATTAAAAAATGCAATGCAATTTTGTATATTGCAATAACTATTAGTTGCAGTTAATTGCTTTGATACATGTGTTTTTTAGAGGGGAAGATATGACGAAATATGGTATGCTCCCCGATTAGATAAGACACATTGCGGCCCTCTGGTGTTGGCGCATTCGCTAGTCATGATTGATGACTGTTGCTTGATATGACAATTAAAACGCATTCAAACCGTTATCTTCACATCACCCTTGCCTTAGAGTCCGTGCACTCAACTGATGAGGAGATGAAGGAGGAGAAACGTAAGGAGGATGGAGAGAAGAGGCATATACTCGATACAGATGACAGGAATCGGGTTAACGAAGAGTTTGTGAAGCATTCCCATCCTCTCAAAACGACAGGCTCAAGCCTCTGTAACATCATAAATGGCAAATGCATCTGTCAACGTCCAGGACGTCTTCAAGACTCCCCTGAAAAGAAAAGTCAAAACCATTGAATCAATCAAATGTGGCGTAGCCATAGGTGACAAGACGCTCTATGACATGGCATCACTATTCTGTCTTCTCATCACGATAGGGCCGCACCGGCAAGTCGAACTTCAAACACTCCTTGACTTTGAATTGTGCGCTGTTTCTGCAGCAATCATTGGTGAATATGGATGTCTGAGGACAGGGACAAAATCATCCACTCTCGTCTCTAAACTGAAAGTGGATGAACTTCAATCAGCTGCTCCAGACATAGTGATCGTCGATAGCCAACAACTTCTATATCATATGTTTTGGCCATGTGCTGGGTCTGCTTCAGATCTCGCCAACAGTATGAAGGACAGATTCATTCATTACCAATCAACAGAAGTGGTCACCTTCAATCCCTATGATGATAAGTCAACAGATCATGAGCGAATCCGGTGTGCATGTGAAGGGACTGTTGACTACGATATCACACTGCATCAAGCAAGCTCCCGACAGAGTTCTCTCCACTTTCAAGTTGGGCAACAACGTGACGATAGTTAGAAGAGAGCAGAGCATGTACAGTCATGATGAAGCAGATATTACTATCATTAGTTATCTTCTGGAGGCTGTGAAGAATTACAAGAACACTTAACGAGTGATCAGCGATGACATTGATATATTTGTTCTGTTTATCATTTTGGTGTGGGGTTTGCAGCTGACAGCCCACGTGCAGCTTAATCGATGGTGTGGGCTATCCTCAACATCAATGAAAGGTCTTCCCTCCGTGGTCCGAAATTCCTCCAACTGTTTGGTACGCATACATTGTGAGGCTGCGATACTGTGTCCTATCATTTAGTCGTGGCAAAGAGATGCTGTTGATATCGTCTGCTGTTGACATCGCTGCTTTATGGGTAGGAGTTTTTCAGTGGTGGAGGGTGTGTGCCAACTCCGCGTATCCACGATACAGATGCATTCGTGCTTATGGCATGCCATTTTGCAATTTTGTGTATGCTTCTCGTCAGCTCTAGTTATATTCATATACATGAAGGCACAGGTATTAGCAGACTCGGAATTCAGTCACGATGAAAGTTCTTTGCTAAAGAGGGACTGTAAATAAATGTTATATTACAAATTTCACAATATTAGCAAATGCTTTATTGCCAATTTACAAAATAATTGGAAACAAATTCCACTGAACTCATAGTTATATTATTAAGTTTCTTGGATTATCCAGTTAAAATGTATGGTTGATTTTGGCCATTTTACGTGAAAATTATGGCCATTTTGGTCAGGAAATGATTACATCGAATTATTCATATGTTGAAATATTGCATGATTCTTATTTCATTTATAATTAAGGCAGTACAAGTGTGCGTCAGTAATGTGTTCTTGGTCGTATGCTAAAACTTAAGAATAGACACAAAATCGTGGCTCTTGCATATTTTCGTTTAAAATGGCGGCCATTTTGAATACTAGTTGGTTTTCAAAGGCGGGCATCATTGAAAATGGTTCCGTTTAATTCAAGATATAACAAAACATAGGAATGAACACAAAAATAATTTCAACATAGCATAAATCAATCATGTTATGCTCGATTTTGGTTATTTGGGGTGAAAAATGGCGGCCATTTTGTATTTTAGTCACGTGAATATAGTCGGACATCATTAGAAATGGTTCCATTGAACTCCTTATACGCCAAAGCATGCGCATAGACACCAACATTTTGTTCCAGGCCATGTACCAGGATCACGGTAGCCATCTTGGAGTTGCCCAACGTTGGCACATTGCCATCCCACTGATTTGAGTTGTGGGACACATACTCTACAAGATTTTGCAAAAAGACCTTTCACAACCAACCAGTTCCGGGTTCACAAAATGGCAACTCGACTACAGTGGCGCGGTGGCGCGTAGTATAGATGTAGTATAGATGTAGGGGAGAGTAGGGCACATTGATCAGTTTTTTTAGTCCGTCCGTCCGTCCGTCCGTCCGTCCGTCCGTCCGTCCGTCCGTCCGTCCGTCCGTCCGTCCGTCCGTCCGTCCGTCCGTCCGTCCGTCCGTCCGTCCGTCCGTCCGTCCGTCCGTCCGTCCGTCCGTCCGTCCGTCCGTCCGTCCGTCCGTCCGTCCGTCCGTCCGTCCGTCCGTCCGTCCGTCCGTCCGTCCGTCCGTCCGTCCGTCCGTCCGTCCGTCCGTCCGTCCGTCCGTCCGTCCGTCCGTCCGTCCGTCCGTCCGTCCGTCCGTCCGTCCGTCCGTCCGTCCGTCCGTCCGTCCGTCCTGTCCGTCCGTCCGTCCGTCCGTCCGTCCGTCCGTCCGTCCGTCCGTCCGTCCGTCCGTCCGTCCGTCCGTCCGTCCGTCCGTCCGTCCGTCCGTCCGTCCGTCCGTCCGTCCGTCCGTCCGTCCGTCCGTCCGTCCGCCCGCCCGCCCGCCCGCCCGCCCGCCCGCCCGCCCGCCCGCCCGCCCGCCCGCCCGCCCGTCCCGTCCTCCGCCGTCGTCCGTCCGTCCGTCCGTCCGTCCGTCCGTCCGTCCGTCCGTCCGTCCGTCCGTCCGTCCGTCCGTCCGTCAGCGCAATAGAAGTTACCTTACATGTCAAATTGTTGTTCATATAAGTTTCAATAATAAATAAATATGGTGTTTGACCTAGACTTTATTGCACTTTGTATTAGACAGTAGTAAGTTTTTTAATATTTATACTGACGTAATAGTTTATTTTTTTATAATAGTTTGTTTTGACTTGCTAACGTGGTTATTGCAGTGCCAGATATTTCAGATGCCAATTTGTTTCTTTTTGCGGTCAAGTGGATATCAAGTAACCTTACATTAAGCTTATCGCCTACATACATTCGATTCCAGGGCACACCGAAAGCGTTATAAATAATAAAATGCGTCATTTACATTATCAAAAATATAGTAAGCACGCAGGTATTTCCCGATATGCCGCTTCCAATAAAACAACAGTATGTGGTAGCGCGGGTCGGATGACGTCATAGGTAACTAGCGGCAACATGCACGCTGATCCAGCGCGTAGTTGTGTATGACGTCATTACCGGTCCACTGTGTTTTATGTGTATCGTCATATATATATACGGAAAAAGGTTGGTTTTTATTAGTATTTCATATGTGTAACACATTCCATTATTGTAATACAACTGTCTTACGGCTACTAAGGCCTACACTTTAATGTCGCAAATTTCTTGTTACAACGATCGATTAATCGGTAACAAACTGATTCGTGATCGAGGTGTGCCTGTTCATGGGACCGTTATGGTCTTTCATATAATTTTTACTATTCCTGGTGCAAAGCCGGAATATAGGCTTTTAAGACCTAGAACACGCCAATGAATCTTTTCAGTCAATGTACTTTTTTCTTTGTAACGTTTGACAATTTGCAACTGTCTTCATCAGATTGACTACTGCTAGACACAGGTTAAAACTGACTGGGAAAAACAGCAAATGGAAAACAGTCAACAATTATACTGATCATTCATATTCTCCAAATTAGTTACATTAAGTTATTAAGTTATTTACTTATTTCTTCGCGTAATATGGATTACGGATTATCTTGAATTAAAGCAATAAAAAATTATGTTTGGCGATAAAATACAATGCAATTTATGTTCACAACAACTTAATAAAACGCCTGTCTTCAATTATATTCACAATTATTATAGATAATGAGAACACAGAATTATATAACTTATAGAGTGTTTCCCTTCCAAAAGAATGTTTGCATAATACTCAATACGTGGACAATTACCTGTATGTCAATTTGAATTATTATAATAATATAATAATATGAAAATAAATCAATATTCTTATCCCCCCGAAAAATAAAATAATGGAACACTTTGGTTAGTAAAAGTTACTAACACACACTAACATACGCAATAACCAGCATCGCCGAAACACTGCAGTTCAAAAAAGGTTTAATACATAGTTCGAACCAACACCTGCTCTGACTGTTTGACTCCATCTAAGAGTGTTAGGCAGTACAAAGACAAGACGAGATGCAAATATAAATAAGCTGCAATGTAAGGAGGCAACGTTTTCCCGGCAAAGTCACACTTATTAGACATTGTATTGTCCTTTTTACATGACAAAATCCATTAACGATGTCTTCATCTGAGAAAATATATGATAAAAACATAATATGATGTGTTTTACCTTTCGCAGTGTTGCGTGCATTCTCACACGTCTGATGGTTATCACATAATAATTGTCTCCGGAGTGGACAAGTTGCCGAGAAATGTACAAACCAACAGTGCCCAGTATTGCGACCTTTTTACTACCTATCGCCCTTCTACTAGCCACGTCTACGACAGGTATACGACACGTCAACATTCTGTCATACGTGTATATTGCAAATGACACTTGTTCGTTCGTCCAACATGATTTATGCGCCAAATGTTCATAGGGGAGAAATGAACATTAAATTCGTTCGTGCGTTCACTAAATCCTAGCCTTAGCAATTAAAAATAGTTAACAAAAACGATATACTGTGCGTAGCATGTGAACACGGAAGCCTTGAGACGGTCGAGAATCGGAAAATGTGTCCGCATTAGTTCGCACTGATTAGATATGGAAGGCAACATGCTACCTAGATATAACTTTGCTTAGTTTATAACGACCAGTTTACTTGAACTTAATAATGGTTAAGATATAAATAAGTTTTACTACGACATTTGAATAACCTGACTAATGATAAGGACTTTCTTTATTCAACTAACTACATACAATTGCCTCGTTACCACCGTGTGTGTGTCACTGTCACCCTTGTAAAGTAATTTTCCACATTGTGGGTATCTGTCGGCAGCAGTTGTGTAACTATAATCGTCGTCACTCTTGTAGTATTTAGTTGTCTATATTGTGTTTAGTTGTTATTTGTTGTAAAATCGTCCTCCATCATACACCCGTCGTCCCTGTGTTTAGCTGATATCCCCCGTGTATATGTCACCCATGCGTATCTGTCATCCTTGTGTATCTGTCACCATTGCATCTATAATGTCATCATTGTGCATATTTGTTACCATTGTGTGTATGTATCTGTCATCCCTGTGTATATGTCACCCATGCGTATATGTCATCTTCGTGTATCTGTCACCATTGTATCTATATGTCACCGTTGTGTATATATGTCACCATTGTGTGTACATATCACCATTGTGTATATATGTCACCATTGTGTCATCCTTGTGCATACTCAGCTTTGTCTACGTCTCGTCACGACGTCACCGTCGTCGTCGCACCCACTAGTGTTACGAGCCAGGTGTCGTTGACATTTTCCCCGTCACTGTGCCAACTCCACTCTTACTCGTTGTACTGTCACTAACACACAACACGACTCCACTGTGGCGCGGCTGTCGTCCTCAGGGTATGAGTACAAGCGCGTGTGCTTCTACACGAACTGGGCTCAGTACCGGTCTGGCTTCGGCAAGTTCCTGCCGGAGGACGTAGACCCGTTCCTCTGCTCACATATCATCTACGCATTCGCCAAGCTGAAGGACCACATGATCTACCCGACGGAGTGGAACGACGACTCGGTCGGGGACAAACCTGGCATGTGCGCTGTATTTCTTTCTTCGCTGTCCACGTATTCGGTCATAGCCTGACGTTGTATTCAGTTGTTAATAAATTAATGGTGACAACTTAATTCACTTATTGCTGCTCCCATCTGGTACAAATCTAACTAACGAGAAACACTGGCACATTACGCCTGGCCCGACCAAACCCGACCAGGACAGACCCGACCAGACCCGCCCCGACCAGACCAGGCTTTCCTACGATTGCAATGTATATCTAGTTGTACAACACCGATTGACTCCGACTGAGTCAGACTCGTGATGTTAGAATCCTGTAACCGTCGACTACGTCAGACTGACAACGACAGATTACTGCGGGACTGGATTCACAGGCCGACTGACAGCACCTCACTAAACCAACACCAACTGATCTGATCCTATCGGGCGAAAAACATCAGTGTATCCTGGCCTTTATTATTATGTTTTGGTTAAAATGACATGACAGTATATGAAACTAATATTACGTTTATATAAACTATATACTTTTATTGCAATTCCATGTTTTATTGTAAATGCATTAATGCCAGAGAATTATTTTTCAACACGGAAATGTTCTCAAATTAAGACTCAAGTTTTTAGACTTTCCGTCGACACGTGCACTCAAACGTGCACGTGTGCATGCTTGCACGTTTGTATGCGTTAGCAAATTACCCTGCAATATGCTACAGGTACGAGAGGTTTAACAACCTCAAGGTGAAGAATCCTCACCTGACGACGGCATTATCCGTGGGTGGCTGGAACATGGGCACGGCCAACATGACGGCCATGCTGCAGTCAAGAGCGACGCGAGAACGGTTCGTCAGGACCAGCGTCCGCTTCATGCGTAAGCGAAACTTCGACGGACTCGACCTGGACTTTGAGTTCCCCGGGAACCGAGGAAGTCCGTCTAGAGATAAAGCCAGGTTCACGCTGCTTACTAAGGTAACTAGCAACAATACACACACCCCGGGGGGGCGCAACAGAGGCTATTCTGGCCGGCTGGGCGCACGTGTCCACTGCTATCCAAAAATTTAGATATTTTCCGCATTATTCCCACAAAAGCCTTACGCAACAGCGTTAAAGCGTAATTTAAACATATTGTCCTGGCGAACCGTGCTTGAAGTATCGCTTTCTTCGCGAAATAGTTACACGTGACTACAAATGTCAATCTCTTCGCTGATTTATATTATATATATATATATATTAATATTAATATATATATAATATATATATTATAATATAATATATATATAATATTATTATATATATATTATATATATATATATATATATATATATATATATATATATATATATATATATATATATATATATATATATATATATATATATATATATATATATATATATATATAATATACCACCAACACGCAAAACTTAATAATTTATACAATAGAATATATTTTTCAGTGTGAAAAACAGAAATATTTTCCCTGTGGAATGTTACACTATGAATTGTGATCCAGGACCCTTGCACCCCCTCTTCGAAGTCTCAAGTGGAAATTTTTCGTAGCGGCGAACAATGGGGAATCTACAGAACTAATCTGCCAGGTGGCGCCGTAACGCAACTCGGGCCGCGTGCCGCCAACCGCCAGCGTCCCGTGGCCTCGTTACATCGCATTCATATATTATATCCAACATGCATTAACACACGTTATAGATATTCCATATAATTATAACAGTTGGAGTCTAAAAGAAGTCAAATATAAACAGCGCGCGCATAAAGAACGCGAATATATCATAGGCTCGAGTTGCGTATCAGCGCCGCCTAGCGATCCTATTGTAAACGGCATTTCGCCCTTCTTCCGATTTCCGATGTCATGACCCGACAGTGCAGAGATTATATATATATATATATATATATATATATATATATATATATATATATATATATATGTACGCACGCACGCACGCACATACATTCCAAATAACTCATTGATACATGCCTACCTTACATGTCTGTGTGTCACCTGACGTCAGGAGTTGAGCCGCGCTTTCAAGAGAGAGAGTCGACTATCTGGCAAACAACAACTTATCTTATCGGCGACGGTGGCTGCCGACCAAAATACTACGCGCAGAGCCTATCAGATCAGCGGCATATGCAAGTAGGGTCTATAGATCAGAGCTTGGTGAATACGACGTTGTTACAGCCACAAAGGACGATACGAACTCAAACCTATTGTAGCCATGCAGATGTGACACGTAATCAGATTGCAATGAACATGAAATACAATCAGGGCTGCGAGCCTCTGCCACCGACAACAGTCACAAACCAAATTAACACTCATTTTACTAAAACAAAAAGGGGGTAATAACAAGGACAGATGTTTATCAATACAAATGCCCCGTACCCTCACACACGCTCGGTACCCTCACACACGCACCGTACCCTCACACACGCACCGTACCCTCACACACGCCCCGTACCCTCACACACGCCCCGTACCCTCACAGACGCACCGTACCCTCACACACGCACCGTACCCTCACACACGCCCCGTACCCTCACACACGCCCCGTACCCTCACACACGCCCCGTACCCTCACACACGCACCGTACCCTCACACACGCACCGTACCCTCACACACGCACCGTACCCTCACACACGCACCGTACCCTCACACACGCACCGTACCCTCACACACGCCCCGTACCCTCACACACGCACCGTACCCTCACACACGCACCGTACCCTCACACACGCCCCGTACCCTCACACACGCACCGTACCCTCACACACGCCCCGTACCCTCACACACGCACCGTACCCTCACACACGCCCCGTACCCTCACACACGCCCCGTACCCTAACACAAGCCCGGTACCCTCACACATGCAGACAAGCGTGGGCCACACATATACACACGGACATATACACACACGCACACACGCACGCACGCACGCACGCACGCACGCACGCACGCACGCACGCACGCACGCACGCACGCACACACACACTAACACACACAACACACACACACACGCACACACACACACACCACGCACGCACGCACCACACACACACACACACACACACACACACACACACACACACTGTATGCCCTGTTCCGTGTTGTAGACATTTAGACTTTGTGAATCTGATGGCGTACAACCTGCACGGCCACTGGGAAGACAAGACCGGCATGAACGCCCCGCTCTACCATCGGGGCAGCGAAATGAAGGACGACCGCAAAATGAACGTCGTGAGTATATGACCGTCAATATAGTCCGGTGACACAGCCCGGGAACCTTGCAATGTTTGTTTACAATCTGTGTTCACTTTTCGTTAGTTTTTAATGTTCAGATGAACTTCTGGCTGGGTGGCCACAATATAGTATATAATATATATATATATATATATATATATATATATATATATATATATATATATATATATATATATATATATATATATATATATATATATATATGGCATACCTGGCATATTGACCATAATACATTGTAAAGAAATCCAGTTTAGGTGGTTATGTGCCAGTGTATGAATCATAAAAGTATCATAGTAAATATCCATTTGATAACTACAATAACATAAATGACATGCTTCTATAGTACAGTATTTTGATCCATGCCTTGTAAAAACGAATCCAATTTAGATGATTGTTGCCTGTGTATGAATCATACAAGCATCGCCGCAAATTTATAATTACAACAAAATAACTATCATGGGGATCATGTTTCTATGCTATCGTATTCATGGATCATAATAGTAAATTGTAAAAAAAAAAAAAATTGCCAGTTTAGATGGTTATGTGGCAGTGTATGATTCGTACAAGCATCACAGTAAATATCCATTTGATAATTACCGAATAAATTATTTTCGTCGGGAGACCATAGTCTTATGGTATAGTATATTGCCTCATGTTCATAATAAATATATTGTAAAAAAAATCCGGTTTAGATTTGCTAACTAGATCTAGATATATATTATTTCAAATATATATTCATAAAATATGGGTATGAGTTTTTTTGTATAGGGTGTGTCATTTTTCCATAACTGTAAATCTATGGAAAAATGACCCGGTGGTCATTCTTCTATATAGGCTAGTGACCCCACGAGTCACCTTTCCACTGGGTCAATATGCTATCTGACACCGGGAGTGGCTTTGGGCTTAGAAGACTGGGAAATCAATAGCAGCACCAAAGCTGTGTAGTTTGCCCCCAACAACTGAAGCAGTTAAGGTTGCTCAATAGTACAATGCTCTAAGTGGAGACCGACCAATATCCAACACAGAAGAAGTATCCTACGCTCCCGATCACGTCCTTTAGTTGATCAGGTGTGACTGCGTAATAGAGCGAACGCTTTGAGGTAGAAACTGTGATTACATAGGGCGCCAACATGGTAGAACATTGTTTTGAGCATGTGCTTGCTCAAATCCCGTCAGCACAAAGAAGCGTGCAACAGAAGACATATGTTGCACAATCACGATTTCGATAATGATGATGAAGAAGGTAATGGCTAACATATCAAATTCAGTTGCTTGGTCTTGTGAAAAAAATTCGAACTGTGCCTAAGCTCCTGCAATCTTGGGTGGAACTAAGTTAGCAATTACTGTATTAATTAAAACTCTCATATGAATTATTTCACTTATAATAGCTTAAATCCAGAAATAAGAATAATATATATATATATATATATATATATATATATATATATATATATATATATAATGACAATATACAAGTGTCTTGTATACACTGTATCAAACAGCACTAATAATGGGCCAATCAGAGGTTCACTGCAGCTTAGAATAATGTCAAAGAACCCTTTGCTACTTCAGGATGCAAACAACCCTATAATTATGGGGTCATGTCACTGACTAATAGTGCTATTTTATAAGAAATTAACTTACTTTTGCGCACAGCAAATTTCTTACAAGATAATCAAATCTTGGTGCCATGAACAATACATTCCACATAATAGTGCGTGAACATCTTGAGTACCGTTTGTCACTGTATCAGATTACTTGAACGTCTTGAGTACCGTTTGTCACTGTACCAGATTACTTGAACGTCTTGAGTACTGTTTCTCACTGTATCAGATTACTTGAACGTCTTGAGTACCGTTTGTCACTGTACCAGATTACTTGAATGTCTTGAGTACTGTTTCTCACTGTATCAGATTACTTGAACGTCTTGAGTACCGTTTGTCACTGTATCAGATTACTTGAACGTCTTGAATACCGTGTTTCACTGTATCAGATTACTTGAACGTCTTGAGTACTGTTTGTCACTGTACCAGATTACTTGAATCGGTCTTTTGAAAATTTCCGCTTTTTGTTTTACTGTATCAGATTACTTGAACGTCTTGAATACCGTGTTTCACTGTATCAGATTACTTGAACGTCTTGAGTACTGTTTGTCACTGTATCAGATTACTTGAACGTCTTGAGTACCCTTTGTCACTGTATCAGATTACTTGAACGTCTTGAGTACCGTGTTTCACTGTATCAGATTACTTGAACGTCTTTGAGTACCGTTTGTCACTGTTCAGATTACTTGAACGTCTGGAGTACCGTGTTTCACTGTATCAAATTACTTGAACGTCTTGAGTACCGTTTGTCACTGGTCAGATTACTTGAACGTCTTGAGTACCGTTTGTCACTGTATCAGATTACTTGAACGTCTTGAGTACCGTGTTTCACTGTATCAGATTACTTGAACGTCTTGAGTACCGTGTTTCACTGTATCAGATTACTTGAACGTCTTGAGTACCGTTTGTCACTGTATCAGATTACTTGAACGTCTTGAGTACCGTGTTTCACTGTATCAGCTTACTTGAACGTCTTGAGTACCGTGTTTCACTGTATCAGATTACTTGAACGTCTTGAGTACCGTTTGTCACTGGTCAGATTATTTGAACGTCTGGAGTACCGTTTGTCACTGTATCAGATTACTTGAACGTCTTGAGTACCGTGTTTCACTGTATCAGCTTACTTGAACGTCTTGAGTACCGTTTTCACTGTATCAGATTACTTGAACGTCTTGAGTACCGTTTGTCACTGTATCAGATTACTTGAACGTCTGGAGTACCGTTTGTCACTGTACCAGATTACTTGCACGTCTTGTGTACCGTGTTTCACTGTGTCAGATTACTTGAACGTCTTGAATACCACGTGTCACTGTGTCAGATTACTTGAACGTCTTGAGTACCGTTTTTCACTGCGTCAGATTGCTTGAACGTCTTGAGTACCGTTTGTCACTGTATCAGATTACTGGAACGTCTTGAGTACCGTTTCTCACTGTGTCAGATTACTGGAACGTCTTGAGTACCGTTTGTCACTGTATCAGATTACTTTAACGTCTTCAGTACCGTTTGTCACTATGTCAGATTGCTTGAACGTCTCGAGTACCGTTTGTCACTGTGTCAGATTACTTGAACGTTTCAAGTATCGGTTGTTACTTTATCAGATTACTTGAACGTTTCGAGTACTGTTCTCACTGTATCAGATTACTTGAATGTTTCGTGTACCGTTTGTCACTGTGTCAGATCACTTGAAAGTCTTGAGTACTGTTGTCACTGTATCAGATTACTTGAACGTCTCGAATACTGTTGTCATTGTATCGGATTACTTGCACGTCTTGAGTACTTTTGTCACTGTATCAGATTACTTGAACATCTTGAGTACTGTTGTCACTCTATCAGAGTACTTGCACGTCTTGAGTACTGTCGTCACTGTATCAGATTACTTGAACGTCTTGAGTACTATTCTACCGATACCGTTTACGTGAAAGCCTAGTGTACATATAGCGCATTCGTGCGCTATATGACAGTTTTTACAGACCTCTGTCGTGTTTGTGACTTGCAGGTGTTTGGTATTGAACAAGCAATGATGTGGCTATAGCATGTAGACATCTACGGTTTTTCAAGATCCTATATGTGTTTGAGAAGAAAGAAGATTCGTGATGCCAGTAGGCAGAACACTGTGGAGATGTCGAGTTCTTGTCCTCTAAGTGTGGATATTGCGGTGTGTAGACAGTGTTCTGTGAAGATGGCCAATGGTCCGCGTGATGCTTTTTGTAGAAAATTCCAACTTTCCCTTGCGCTCACTTTCAGATGTGGATTCTCGCTCTAGGATCTGGAGTGTGGAGGTCACACGTACAGCTGCGTATAGCTGCAACGGTGACAGTCTTGGAAAGCGAAACTGGCTGCTCTTGGCTTGTTCTGTGTGATTTGTGTATTTCTGGGATGTGTGGGTATCCGAGACGGACGAGCTGTAATCCTTGATGATAGAGCGGACTAGAATCATGTTGAATAAAATTATTTCATGGTGTACAGAGAAAGGAATCGAGATTGGGGGCAAAGTTTCGCTAGTTATCAGACAAGCTCGACAGATATATCCAAAATGTGCCCTGGCCGAGGCCGAATAACAATGCTCATTACACCATATTCAAAACTGCACACGTTGTGGTGTGTGTGTATGTGGTATGTGATACGTGTGTGTGTGTGTGTGTGTGTGTGTGTGTGTGTGTGTGTGTGTGTGTGTGTGTGTGTGTGTATGTATGTGTGTATGTGTGTGGTGTGTGTAGTTGTGTGTGTGTGTGTGTGTGTGTGTGTGTGTGTGTGTGTGTGTGTGTGTGTGTGTGTGTGTGTGTGTGTGTGTGTGTGTGTGTGTGTGTGTGTGTGTGTGTGTGTGTGTGTGTGTGTGTGTGTGTGTGTGTGTGTGTGTGTGTGTGATATGTGTGTGAATGTCGTATGTGTGCTTGTGTGTTTGTATGTGTATGTGGTGTGTGTGGTGCAGGTATGGCGTGTGTGTGGTGTGTGCGTATGTCTGTATGATTTTAGTGTGTTGTGTGTGTATGTGTGTGTGTGGTGTGTGTGGTGTATGTGGTGTGTGTGGTGTGTGTGTGGTGTGTGGTGTGTGTGGTGTGTGTATGTGTGTGTGGTATGTGTGTGTGTTTGTATGTGTGTATGTGTGTGTATATGTGTGTATGGTATATGTGGTGTGGGTGTGTGTCGTGTATGTATGTAAGTAAGTGTGTGTGTTGTGTGTGTGGTGTTTGTGTGTGGTGTTTGTGTGTGGTGTGTATGTGTGTGTGGTGTGTGTGTATGTGATGTGAGTGGTATGTGTGTGAATGTCGTATGTGTGCTTGTGTGTTTGTGTGTGTATGTGGTGTATGTGTGGTGTATGTATGGTGTATGCGTATGTGGTGTGTGTGGTGTATGTATGGTGTGTGCGTATGTGGTGTGTGTATGTGTATGTGTATGTGTATGTGTATGTGTATGTGTATGTGTATGTGTATGTGTATGTGTATGTGTATGTGTATGTGTATGTGTATGTGTATGTGTATGTGTATGTGTATGTGTATGTGTATGTGTATGTTTGTGTATGTGTATGTGTATGTGTATGTGTATGTGTATGTGTGTATGTGTATGTGTATGTGTATGTGTGTGTATGTGTGTATGTGTGTATGTGTGTGGTGTATGTGTGTGGTGTGTGGTGTGTGTGTGTGTGTGTGGTGTGTGTGTGTGGTGTGTGGTGTGTGTGTGGGGTGTGTGGTGTGTGGTGTGGGGTGTGTGGTGTGTGTGTGTGTGTGTGTTGTGTTGTGTGGTGTGTGGTGTGTGGTGTGTGGTGTGTGGTGTGTGGTCTGTGGTGTGTGGTGTGTGGTGTGTGGTGTGTGTGTGGTGTGTGGTGTATGTGATGTGTGGTGTGTGTGATGTATATGGTATGTGTGGTGTGTGGTGTGTATGGTGTGTGTATGTGCTGTGTGTTGTGTATGTGTGTGTGTGTATGTGTGTGTGTGTGTGTGTGTGTGTGTGTGTGTGTGTGTGTGGTGTGTGTGTGAATGTGAGTATTTGTAATCGGATAATTAATTCACTACCCATTTTGCAGGCGTGGGCCGCAAACTACTGGGCAAACATGGGTTGCCCTCGGCGAAAACTCATAATCGGCATGCCTGCGTTCGGTCGGTCGTTCAAACTGAAGACTCCTTACAAACACAGGGTGTCAGCACAAGCCAAGGGGCCTGGCCCAGCCGGACCGTTTCTGAAAGAAGAAGGTCGTTATTCCTACTTTGAGGTATGGGGATGAGGGCAGATTGTGTGATTCGGGCACTGTATTCGCACAGTGCACGGTTTCGTGTTTGAATTAAGGACGTTCAACAACAGCAAACCTCTCATTTGCATATCATGTTCCGGAAAATGG
>JAODUO010000746.1:187500-195000 GCA_025642075.2 Ridgeia piscesae | reverse complement strand
GTGGGCCCGTTGGGATGTTTTGTGGATGAGATTACAACATGTCGTCTAGTGGGCCCATTGGGATGTTTTGTGGATTAGACTCCAACATGTCGTCTAGTGGGCCCGTTGGGATGTTTTGTGGATGAGATTACAACATGTCGTCTAGTGGGCCCGTTGGGATGTTTCGTGGATGAGATTACAACATGTCGTCTAGTGGGCCCGTTGGGATGTTTTGTGGATGAGATTACAACATGTCGTCTAGTGGGCCCGTTGGGATGTTTTGTGGATGAGATTACAACATGTCGTCTAGTGGGCCCGTTGGGATGTTTGTGGATGAGACTACAACATGTCGTCTAGTGGGCCCATTGGGATGTTTTGTGGATTATAATCCAACATGTCGTCTAGTGGGCCCGTTGGGATGTTTTGTGGATGAGATTACAACATGTCGTCTAGTGGGCCCGTTGGGATGTTTTGTGGATGAGATTACAACATGTCGTCTAGTGGGCCCGTTGGGATGTTTCGTGGATGAGATTACAACATGTCGTCTAGTGGGCCCATTGGGATGTTTTGTGGATTAGACTCCAACATGTCGTCTAGTGGGCCCGTTGGGGTGTTTCGTGGATGAGATTACAACATGTCGTCTAGTGGGCCCGTTGGGATGTTTCGTGGATGAGATTACAACATGTCGTCTAGTGGGCCCGTTGGGATGTTTCGTGGATGAGATTACAACATGTCGTCTAGTGGGCCCGTTGGGATGTTTTGTGGATTAGATTACAACATGTCGTCTAGTGGGCCCGTTGGGATGTTTCGTGGATGAGATTACAACATGTCGTCTAGTGGGCCCGTTGGGATGTTTTGTGGATGAGATTACAACATGTCGTCTAGTGGGCCCGTTGGGATGTTTTGTGGATGAGATTACAACATGTCGTCTAGTGGGCCCATTGTGATGTTTTGTGGATGAGATTACAACATGTCGTCTGGTGGGCCCGTTGGGATGTTTCGTGGATTAGATTACAACATGTCGTCTAGTGGGCCCGTTGGGATGTTTCGTGGATGAGATTACAACATGTCGTCTAGTGGGCCCGTTGGGATGTTTTGTGGATGAGATTACAACATGTCGTCTAGTGGGCCCGTTGGGATGTTTTGTGGATGAGATTACAACATGTCGTCTAGTGGGCCCATTGGGATGTTTTGTGGATGAGATTACAACATGTCGTCTAGTGGGCCCGTTGGGATGTTTTGTGGATGAGATTACAACATGTCGTCTAGTGGGCCCGTTGGGATGTTTTGTGGATGAGATTACAACATGTCGTCTAGTGGGCCCGTTGGGATGTTTTGTGGATGAGATTACAACATGTCGTCTAGTGGGCCCGTTGGGGTGTTTTGTGGATGAGATTACAACATGTCGTCTAGTGGGCCCGTTGGGATGTTTTGTGGATGAGATACAACATGTCGTCTAGTGGGCCCGTTGGGATGTTTTGTGGATTAGACTCCAACATGTCGTCTAGTGGGCCCGTTGGGATGTTTTGTGGATGAGATTACAACATGTCGTCTAGTGGGCCCGTTGGGATGTTTTGTGGATGAGATTACAACATGTCGTCTAGTGGGCCCATTGGGATGTTTTGTGGATGAGATTACAACATGTCGTCTAGTGGGCCCGTTGGGATGTTTTGTGGATGAGATTACAACATGTCGTCTAGTGGGCCCGTTGGGATGTTTCGTGGATGAGATTCCAACATGTCGTCTAGTGGGCCCGTTGGGATGTTTTGTGGATGAGATTACAATATGTCGTCTAGTGGGCCCATTGGGATGTTTTGTGGATGAGATTACAACATGTCGTCTAGTGGGCCCGTTGGGATGTTTTGTGGATGAGATTACAACATGTCGTCTAGTGGGCCCGTTGGGATGTTTCGTGGATGAGATTACAACATGTCGTCTAGTGGGCCCGTTGGGATGTTTCGTGGATGAGATTACAACATGTCGTCTAGTGGGCCCGTTGGGGTGTTTCGTGGATGAGACTCAACATGTCGTCTAGTGGGCCCGTTGGGATGTTTCGTGGATGAGACTACAACATGTCGTCTAGTGGGCCCGTTGGGGTGTTTCGTGGATGAGACTCCAACATGTCGTCTAGTGGGCCCGTTGGGATGTTTCGTGGATGAGACTCCAACATGTCGTCTAGTGGGCCCGTTGGGATGTTTCGTGGATGAGACTCCAACATGTCGTCTAGTGGGCCCGTTGGGGTGTTTCGTGGATGAGACTCCAACATGTCGTCTAGTGGGCCCGTTGGGGTGTTTCGTGGATTAGACTCCAACATGTCGTCTAGTGGGCCCGTTGGGATGTTTTGTGGATGAGATTACAACATGTCGTCTAGTGGGCCCGTTGGGGTGTTTCGTGGATGAGACTACAACATGTCGTCTAGTGGGCCCGTTGGGGTGTTTTGTGGATGAGATTACAACATGTCGTCTAGTGGGCCCGTTGGGGTGTTTCGTGGATGAGACTACAACATGTCGTCTAGTGGGCCCGTTGGGATGTTTCGTGGATGAGACTCCAACATGTCGTCTAGTGGGCCCGTTGGGGTGTTTTGTGGATGAGATTACAACATGTCGTCTAGTGGGCCCGTTGGGGTGTTTCGTGGATGAGACTACAACATGTCGTCTAGTGGGCCCGTTGGGGTGTTTCGTGGATGAGACTCCAACATGTCGTCTAGTGGGCCCGTTGGGGTGTTTCGTGGATGAGACTCCAACATGTCGTCTAGTGGGCCCGTTGGGATGTTTCGTGGATGAGACTCCAACATTCACCGGGTATAGAACTTCGGAGACATCAAAATACTTATGTCACCTATAATCAAGTCACTGGATGTGTGAACAATGTGGCATAGTTTTTAGGATATTGCCCTGTTTTAAATCGCGAAAGCATAACTGTGCAACAACAGTGTGTACAACACATTAGCATTTTGTTGTGTTTTGCACATGAGCGGCATATTTAGCCATGCCACGATCAAATAAACCATGACAGATACAGCGTATCATGTTGCACTGGATCACACAGAGAACTACTGTTTCAGAGAGGCGTTACCAACGAACGCTACCCCAACCAACAAGCTCACGCCGTCGCCAGTGGCTGTCAAAAACTTCTCATGCGAGAAAGAGAACAATAACTCATTTTTCGCTTCGAAAGACGACTGTCAAATGTTCTACCACTGTATCGGAGGCAAAGAGTACAGCTATTATTGTCCAGCCAACACTGTCTTCGACATCACGCGCAAGGCTTGCCACTTCGTCAATGAAGTAAACAAGGATTTGTTGAAGACATGCAATATGAGGTATGTATCAGATAGTTCAGTTTGTTTCAATTTAATATCTTCGTTTTAGACCTATTTGTGCATCATTAGCCCATATAAGCATTAAAGGAAAAACATACAAATAAAAAAATATATAAAAAGTAATGCACATATATAATGTGGTACGCCCGGTCAAAACATTCTATGGACATACAACAGTGTCGTCGTATCCTCGATTGTTACTGCTGAATGCTGAATGTAGATAATTGCAATTACCAACTTATTGCAAGAAGCATCAAGTCTAAACATGACTTTATATATAAGTTGTATAATTAAAACTTTACTATTTGGTACACGACATTCTACAAACATGGTGGAGGCAACAAAATATTTTTATCTGACATAGCAACAATTGAAATACAGTAGTATATGCAACAAGACGTTTATGTATACTTGTTATCGTGTAATTAGCAATCAGTATATATATATATATATATATATATATATATATATATATATATATATATATATATATAGAGAGTAAAAAGTTCTAATTGAGGTCACTTTCACTTCTGTGAAGCACATGTAACATTTTCTCAATAGCACATTATCCCTAGCATAAATTTGTCGGCATTGCTGCAAACGTCCTTGTCATTACGTAATCTATTCTAAAAAAAGTTACCCAAATATTTTTCATTATCAACCTCTTGGATTGTTTCACCATGGATCTTAAACAATGGAACATCATTGTTTCATGTATTTACTTGTGCATAATAACACAGCACTTTTCTTAGAATTTGTATTTACTATCACTTACCCATAGGAGTCACAAATATGCATCAGTTCAGACAGTCGTAATACAGATGAGGATATAATTGCTACGTCATCAGCATACATAAGATGATTGATATATGTCGTATCTATAACACATCCTGTGTTACATTTGTTTAATTATTGATTATATATATATATATATATATATATATATATATATATATATATATATATATATATATATATATATGTTTTATGTATGTATGTATGTATGTATGTATGTATGTATGTATGTATGTATGTATGTATGTATGTATGTATGTATATGTATGTATGTATGTATGTATGTATGTATGTATGTATGTATGTATGTATGTATGTATATCACACCATTCGTAACATCAAAATGTTCAGATAAATAGCCTGACCATCTTATACACATTGTCTAATTCGAATACCAGTATATAAGCCGTCTACCAATACATCCAGGTACGCCCCAGTCTATCAACTTTTGAAATAAGATAATGGAAATAAGATAGAGTTTCACTGTATCAACGGCTTTAGAAAAGCTAAAAAACATAGACCCATTTGGATTCATACGTTTTAAACTTCCTTTAAGACATAAATACACAAATATGGCCTACGTTTGGACATTGTTGATAGCTTAACTGACATTCTGCCCAACAATACGTTTTACACTTTTTTGACAGGATAATGGCTAAAGTAATAGGTCAATGGGTAACTGTTTTGGGCATAACAGTAGTCTTTGATAATTGGAATAAGCACAACAGATAACAAAGAACTGAGTACATCCATATACCAAAACGAAAACTGTTATACACATAGCAAGTAAATGCACAATCCGCTTATCACACTGTTTAAAATGTTCGGCATATAATAAAAATGAGTAAATAAATATCACCTTAATATTGCACGCACGCACATACGCACGCATGCACGCCGTCGAGTGTGCACGCGTTGACGGTGTCGTCTGCTCCTCTCACAGCTTCACGTGCGAGTCTTCGCTAGTTCTCAGTTGTTTAATTTGATCCAAGCCGTACGTCGACGATGTGAACCAGTGTATGGTGTATGTACGTCAGAGATGAACGTATGCACAACACTAATTTATGTTGTTTAGTATGCCATTATGTGCCCCTTCTGCTGACGCCCCGTGAATAGGACCTGTTACAACCGATAATGTAATAACTGCCTGATAATGTAATAAAATCACCTGAAAATGTAATCAACTTGCGACTTGATAATGTAATATTTTTTACTTATAGGTAATAACGTGCTCCTTTCATTTTGATTTCGAGCATTTTGTCTATTTTGTCTATTGTTGGTAATGGGATAAAAGTAGTTTTTTTTAGATTAAATCCAATATACTTATTCCAAATCGGAAGTCAGATTTCTCCCAGCAGGTCAGGATTTTCAGTTAAGCATTCTCGCACCATGAGTTATACGTTCTCGCACCATTTACGAATGGCGGGTTGTTACTTTACGACTGTGTGCTTCATTGATATCGAACTTGTCGACGCAAATCGTGGTATTGATTTTTATGCAGCCTTGTTGGCTAACTTCACATATCAAATTCGACGTAACGGGTCACATTCAAAAAGGTCTACGAGGTCAATCAAATTCCAAATGTCTAGGGGCGCGTCGTCAGCGTCCTCCAAAGAATTGCTGCATGTTGTTCATGCTGACATCAACTTTGCCTTTTGTCTGTGCGGTGCAGTAGCAGAGAATGTGTTTCTTCATTTTAGAGAACATATCAACCGGCGGTGACAGTTTTCTTGTCGCTGTCACTAAGTCGCCATTTCGCATGTAGGTGTCTATGTCTTTGAGTCGTTTAGTTAGACCTTTCTAATCGTATATATCGAGTCGTTAATAAAATGTTACTAGAGTATATTTATTATGCTAGTTTGTACCCGTTTCTATTGCGGTGATGGTTGTGTGGTGGTCGTACGTCGTTTAATACATACATATTATAGCCTATATAGAATTACATTTATTTTGTTATAGCATTAGTATTGACTGTCACCACTGAGTTCGGCAATGTATTCAGACGCTGCATGTGTGTTAAGTGAAGCGGTGTGTGTCGGTTACAGGGGCGTCACTGTCACCGTGAATCCCCCGCGAGTGTCCGCCGTAGACGAGACCCACGTGAACACGACGGCGGTAGTGCCGGCCGGGCCTACCGGGCCTAGCGGGCCTAGCGGGCCTAGCCGGCCTAACGCGCCTAGCGCGCCTAGCGGGCCTAGCGGACCTAGCGGGCTAAACGCGGCTAGCGCGCCTAACGCGCCAAACGCGCCTAGCGGGCCTAGCGGGCCGAGTAGGCCGAGCGAACCGAGTGAGCCGAGCGAGCCGAGTGAGCCGAATGGGCCGAGCGGGCCGAATGGGCCGAGCGGGCCGAGCAGCAAGTCGTTGGTGAAGAGTGAGTAATCCGTCATTTAGTCGTCAACTACCATTCGCTGGCCTATTGCTCTCTCCCTCTCCCTCCTTCCCTCCCTCCCTCTCTCGCTCTCTCTCTCTCTCTCTCTCTCTCTCTCTCTCTCTCTCTCTCTCTCTCTCTCTCTCTCTCTCTCTCTCTCTCTCTCTCTCTTCTTCTCTTCCCTCTTTCTTTCTCTCTCTCTCTCCCGTCTCCCCCTCTTTTTTCTCTCCATGTTTACTTGTTTCCTCTGTCACTGCCTCTCTCATATTTCTCCCTCACTCCCTCTCTCCTCTCTCTCCCCCTCTCCTCCCTCTTTCTCCCTGTTATTAGTATGTTATCATAACAAATAAGCCTAAGCTGCCTCTGTTGACTTACACTTTGTTTACTGTCTTCGGTGTCTCACTCGTGGCAAGTTACACAGTTGTCGAAGCTAGGTATTTGCTGACAAATATAATATGGCAATGCCATTATGTAAACAAATTTAAATTAGCAATTAATTAGAGCATATCGTCATATTTGTAATGACTTTACATTTTGTCACTTTGGCATGTCCAACCAGAGCTAATACATCCGAGCAGGGGCTCTTCGACACAAGGCGCCCTCACACGGATGGGATCAAAACTTAAAACTGATACCGTACTAAACGACGAGACGTCAGAGATTGGGCGAGATCTGTGCGCGTTTGGTCCCATCGGAGGGAATACCCCAGCTCCTATCTAATAGTTCTGGTCCAACAAGCATCACCAAGCGGCCACAGTCATCCGCAAGGGGGAACAAGGGGGGCACTGTATCTGCGCCAAATGTTTTGGATGTATATTCATCAAATTATAATTATGTTAGCCTTAAATTGTATGTTTTTGTATACGTTTTACATTTTATAACATTTAATGTCCCCAGCCGCCTGTTTGCATGAAATCCGAAATACAGCCATGCCACAGTTGGACATAAATGTGTACTTTGAGAACAAATATATTACTATAGTTGAGGTACGAAAAGTAATCAGTCTATTATACACTGGAAAATGCCCTAGAACAGA
>JAODUO010000746.1:17500-182500 GCA_025642075.2 Ridgeia piscesae | reverse complement strand
CAGTGCTGACCTATCGGAAGAGTACGACACTTCGTTGAAAGGACTGTTAGACAGCCACGCTCCATTGATCTCACGGCCAATTACTGTGCAACCCAACACCCCGTGGCACCCAACAGAACTGTTACACACTAAGCGAATGCCTGCGGGGCGGAAGTGGAGATTGATGAAGCTGCAGGTTCACCGAGATATCTACACTGGTCAGCGTGAATCGTACAAACAAGATTTACAGTCAATGAAAGCCATGTTTTACGCCAAAATCACGAAGAATGTGCGCGAAACAGCAAAGCACTATTCAAAGTGATGGATGACCTGATGAAGAGAAAAGATGCTCCAAAACTGCCCTGTCGTGTGTCTGGTATTGCATAAATAGCAAATGACTTTCATGAGCACTTCAGAAGGAAAGTGTTAGACATTCGCAGCCAGCTATCAAGTATATGCATTCTAACAGCTAACGCTGACAATGTACATTTTGAACCGTCCTGCTCAGTGAGTGCGTTATTCGGCATTACCACAGATGGTGTTGTCTCACTAGTAACGAAGTGTCCAACAAAAACAAGCGTGCTTGATCCACTTCCCACCTCACTCGTGAAAGCTAACACTGACATTCTTGCGCCGACATTACCTACAGTCATCAACATATCTCTCGAGTCATGGTTCGTGCCAGCCACATTCAAACATGTCGTGATCAAAACTAGAGGCTACTAAAGAAACCAAACCTGGATCCAGTCTTGACGAACAACTACCGGCCAACATCAAACTTGTCTTTTGTTTCAAAGTTGCTGTAGCGTCACATAGCAGTCCAACTTCGCCAGCATCTAGACAATAACAATATATTTGACATTTTCCAAAGTGCATACCGACAACATCACAGCACCGGGACAGCGTTGCAGCGCATCAAAAATACTCCCTAATTCCGTCGACAGAAAGAATGGCGTGCTGATAGTGCTGCGTTTGACATCTTTGACCATTCGCTGTTAATCGACAAGATGCGCAGCGTAGGCATTGAAGGCACTGCACTGAAATGGCTGTAGTCGTACATATCGAACCGGACTCAAACAATGCACATTGACAGTCACAACTCACACAGGACGCTGGTCGAATCAGACATCCTACAAGGATCTGTGTGGGGCTCAGTCCTCTTCTCCATCTACACGCAGCCAATGGGTGCTATCTTCAGAAAGTATCGACTTCAATACCATCGTTATGCCAATGACACCCAAATGTGTGTTGACCTGAGTGGAGCGCGGGATGGAGAAGGTGCTGATGCAGTTTGTAGCGTCGAAGATGCATTGAAAAAGCAATTATAACCTCGGCACCAAATCGCAATGACCTACAAGACGTCTCCTGTGTTAGTGTATACGGATGTAACATTGTGCCATCACCGACCATCCGTAACCTCGCTTTGAACAGTCCTGAGGACTGGATACTGGGCTATATAAGAACTGAACTTTATTTTTAATTTTGTTATAATTGTTTTCGTGCGGCGGACTGCTCCAATACATACACAGTGGTTGTTCTCGCAGTGGATTACGTCTCTACGAATAGGTGGGAAGATTCAAATACAAATATTTGTAATCACTAACCAACAATATTGCTTTTAACAGAAATGTTAAGACTAGATGAAACGTATTCTTGAAATATAAAATCTGACGAGTATAATAGGGCCTCTGCATCTAATCGGTGATAATGTCAGTGAAGGTAAAAATATTACGTATTTGAGATCGGAATCCGCGATTACCTATATTATGAGTTCAGTATGGTTCTTTTCTAAATGACATAATCATTGCTATGTGTACATTATCTATACACATCACCTTCAGAAAATGGCTGACTTGAATGTTGGACACAAGTAATCTATTTGAAATTGTTTCCTTTGTAAATCTATATATTAGTACTAAGATAAATACCAGTTATGTAATGTAGTCGGCGGATATGGTGGCGGAAGGTCAGATGCAAATGTTTAATTAAATTGAAATCCGTGTCCACTTATTTATGCAAGGTGGCATAGTTCAGATGATATAAGGGACATTAGCTTTTAAACCAGCCATCTTGAAAAATGGCAGATATGAAAGTTGACTAAGATCAACTGTAAAATGTTAAACAAATTTCAAATCCTTGTCCACTTATCTATATTTTGACGCTGTTATACTATTATATGAGACGTATTTTAGAAGATATTAATCGGCCGCCATCTTTAAGCATGGTGGTTGTAATCGAATAACGGACAAGGTCAGATATAAACTATTTGCACTATGTGCACCCTGATATGTGTATTTTAGAGTAATATTATGGTTCTGTGTGAAGCAGTTCCTGAGATATGGAGAAACCTAGTTTTTGCTGCTATTTTAAAAAATATTACCACCAAGAGCGTCCTTGGCAAATTCAGAGATGCTCCAGTCATGTTGTTTGTGAGACATAACTAATTAACTATGTACCAAGGTTCGCTCTTTTATCAAAAAGTGCCCTATTCGTCAAAAAGATGCAATTATTCGCTGTATTCAATATAAAAATCCTGACGTGTTGGGACAAATCTGACTTATCAGATTTGGAATCAGCATACTCGATTTAGTCTAAAACACTATAGCTTTACCACACTCGCAAAATAGTTGTTCTCCAGTGTCACAAAATCATCCTCAGGATTGAAAAATAGACACAAATGTGTGGACAAGTACAATAAATCAACCAAATCAACGAAAATGATTAGCAAAGATTGCAGTATTGCGAAAAAGACGAAATAGATCAAATGGACTAAGTGCAAGAAATCAAAATGAAATCCACAAAAACAACTAAGTCCTTTATGAAATATGTATGTTATTATATTATCAGCCAAAAGTTATTACATTATCATGCAGGACCACTTTATTACATTATTAGTCAGTTGTAATAACGTTTCCAACAGAAATCCGACCTCCAGTCGTCACCACGAAGCGTCGAGAAGGTTACTACCCGAATCCGGCTAACTGCAGTAAGTACCTTCTGTGCAAAGCCGGCAAGTGCAGTGTGCTAACGTGCAAGAAGCCGCTCCTCTTCAATCCGGCAACAAACCTGTGTCAGCAGCGGAGCCGTGTGGACAAGACATACCTCAGCAAGTGTGGCATGTAGATGAGAGTCAAAGTGACAACCCCGCCACATAAATGCGGTCAACAGAACGGTGACTCGAAGTCATCCAAGTTATAGTTTTGTGCGAGTAGAAAGTGAATCAATTTACGTTTCGGATACACATGGCAAATGTGTAGAGTAGTGATGCATTTCAGATCTGTTAATGCGCGAATTCGTTGATATTTCGTTTACCTGTTTATGTGTTGATATGTCGTCAGCAAACGTTGATCTTCTGAGATCGTTGTAATTGTCCTGTATATTTGTTTATGTAACGTAGCCAAACATAGATGGTGGCTAAATGCTGCGTGTGTGTGCTACAAAAATAAACCGATATTATCGCCAATTGTTTTCTTATTTAAGCACTGTGTGTATTTACCTTGAATTTACCTTGAATCCTCTTCTACTACGTAGTCGAGGAGTTGACGAGGAAGGGAGTCAATCGCTGACCCGTGTAATCCTCCGCCCTATTTCGCAGATACTTGTCAATGTGACCCTTAAATCGGTTGACGCTTGCGGACATAACAGCACTTCTAGAAAGTCTATTCCAATCGTTTATTATCCTTTGAGTGAAAGGGTACTTTCTTATATCAAGCCTAGGGTGTAATTTGTTTATTTTGTAAGGGTGCCCTCTTGTTTTGCCACGCTCATTTTCCATAATAAAGAAGTCGACAGGAAAAATAATATCCAACCCATTTATCCTTTTTAAAAATTCCAGTAAATCGGCTCCCACCCTTCTTGTTTCCAAAGTTGTTATTTTTAATATTCTTAATCGACTTGGATAGCCTAAATGCCTTAATTCAGGAATAATTCTGCTCATCCTTCGTTGTATAGATTCTAATAAATCTATATCTTTCTGTTTAAATGGGCGCCATGCCTGAATACAATAATGCAGGTGGGATATCATTAAGAATGTATATAGTTTTAAAACTACCTCCTTGGTTTTATAATTAAAGGCTCTATTTATCATGCCTAGCATTGCATTTGCCTTATTAGCTACCCTGACACATTTTTTTGATACATCCAGTGTTTCTGTGATTATGACTCCTAAATCTCTCTCCTCGTGTGTTGTTTCAATGCATTCATTTCCCATAAAATAGTCATACTGTTTATTGTTGTATCCGTAATGTATACATTTGCATTTTTCAGAATTGAACAACATTGACCATTCAGTGCTCCACTCATTTAGGGTACTCAGATCCTTTTGTAAATTTTCCGCGTCCTCATATGTTGATACTTGACTAAACAGCTTAGTGTCAACTGCAAATTTAAGAATATGATTTCTCACACCCTCATCTAGGTCATATATATATATATATATATATATATATATATATATATATATATATATATATATATATATATATATATCACAAACAAAAATTGGACCCAAAACAGAGCCCTGTGGGACTCCACTCCTTACTGGTGACCATTCAGAATTTTGCCCATTTATTACAACACGGTGTACTCTGTCATCCAGCCACTTAGTTATCCATCACTTACAACTCCTCCTCTGCCATGTGACTTCACTTCCTCTCTAGCATGGCGTGGGGCACTCTATCGCAAGCTTGACTGAAGTCCAAATAAATGGAGTCCACTGGTAATCCTTGATCTATATACATTGTTACTTTGTCAAGGTAAACTACAAGGTTTGTTAAACAGGAACGACCTTTCCAAAAGCCATGTTGTGATGGTTTAATTAACTCGTTTTGTTGGAGGTGTCCCATGATCTCATCTCTTATCATAGATTCCATGGTCTTGGATATATGGGATGTTAGACCCACTGGTCTATAATTACATGGCTGTGATTTTGTTCCTTGGTTTTTTTATATAGGTGTAACATTTGCCCTTTTCCAATCCAGAGGGACTTCTCCCATTTATATACTGCCTTTAGAGATCTCACACAATGGGGAGGCGATAGATGAAGCTACTTCTCCATTGAGGAATTTTAATTGTCTATACCAGGAGCTTTATTTGGTTTCATTTTTGAAAGTTTTTCTTGCACTACTGCTGTTGTAAACTCAATGTCTTGGAGTGATTCCTCTAATGTCTTTGTGAAAATATTCACAGGATCAGGTAAATTACCCATTTCCTCGTCAGTGTATACTGAAGCTAAATAGTCATTAAGTAACTTTGCTGCCTCAAGTGAGTCTGTGATCATTTCTCCCATAAGATCGACAAGGATCCCAACACTGTATTTTGTCCTAGTTTTAGATCTTGTATATGCAAAGAAGGACTTTGGATCTGTTTTTATATTCTCAGCAAGTTTTTTCTCAAAGTACTGTTTGGTCTTTTTCACTTCATTCTGGGCTTTATTGCGTTGGTGTTTGTATGCCTCATATAGATGGTACTCTCTGGTTTCCCTGTATCTCTTCCACATGTGGTATTTTTTCATTCTTGCTAGTTCAGCCATCTTTGACATCCATATCGGCTTTCTGCTCCTTTTCTTTGTTGAGATAGGGACAAAACGCTGCACAGCAGAGTTAACCACAGCTTTAAAATGATCCCATTTTGTGTTTACGTCAGTATTCTGGAATGCCTGCTCCCAGTCATAGTCCCTTTAAAATGTCCTCATTTCCTCAAAATTCCCTCCCTTGTAATCATAATATGTCTCCACTCTTTAACCTGTACCGACACTATGACATCACATGTCACAATGTTATGATCACAGAATGGTTCTTTTACCCTAACGGCATCAATCATATTCGGTTCTGTTGATAAAATCAGATTTAATATGTTCTCACCCCGAGTTTCAGCATGGATGTGTTGTGTGAGACATAAATCTTGGGTAAGTTCTAGGAACCTTGCCCCTTCTGCTCCTGCATACATCCTCTTCCAGTCTATGCTTCTGTGATTAAATCACCAAATATCACAATATTGTTGCATGCTGCAAATGCTTTGCGTATATGTCATGTAAAGCTAGTTCTTTCTTTAGATCTGCGGATGTGCTATGGTAACATACCCCAACAAGCAGGGACCATGTCATGGTATTTACTCGACGCCATACTGTTTCAGTGTTTGGAGTTTTCGTAAGCTCCTCACAGATAACATAATGTATATTGCCTCTTATGTATATGATGCAGCCACCTCCTTTCATGTCCTCTCTATCATTTCGAACTAAATTGTATCCCTCCAGGTTCAGTTCTGCATCTGTTATGTCTTTGTGTGCCCATGTTTCGGTTATGCATATTATATCTGGGTTTTCCTCAACTGCAATACACTGCAGTTCATCCAATTTGTTCATAATGCTTCTAGCATTTACAGATACAACTTTCAGTTTATGTACAGTGAAGTGACCAGTGCTCCTTTTTCCTCATTTTTATCCCCTTCACCAAGTTTGTGCAAATTGTTAGCGTCTTTGTTCAAGTCAGTGCTGGTGCCTACTTTTTTGCCGATTTTGTGGACTGGCTTCCCCTCCTAGTGGTTGTCATTTTAGGCTGGCTATTCCTTTGAAGAGGTGGTGTTTGATTGCCCCTTTTACGTGCAGCAGATGTTGACCTGCTCCTCCTGGGGGGACTCCCTCCCTTGTGTTTCCTTCTGTGTGATCTTTCATAATTTTTTATGTTCTGCTCCACCTGAGTGCCTTGCATCTGTTTGCCATCCGCCTGTACAATTTGCCCTCGATGAATGACCAATGTTCACCATTTCCTCGCCTCTCAGTAGTTCCTTCCGCTGTTGATACTGTTTCTCTCGTTCTCTTTTTGTCTCATCTGCATTGATGTATGTGTGTGTGCACATGTTGTGTGTGTGTGTGTGTGTGTGTGTGTGTGTGTGTGTGTGTGTGTGTGTGTGTGTGTGCGTGCGTGCGTGCATGCGTGCGTGTGTATGTGTGTGTGTATATGTGTGTGTATGAGTTACTGCTGGTGGGGTTGATATTGCTGAGTGATTACTGATGGTGTGGATACTGGTGGGGTGGATATTGCTGAGTGATTACTGATGGTGTGGATACTGATGGAGCGGATATTGCTGAGTGATTACTGATGGTGTGGATACTGATGGAGCGGATATTGCTGAGTGATTACTGATGGTGTGGATACTGGTTGGGTGGATATTGCTGAGTGATTACTGATGGTGTGGATACTGGTTGGGTGGATATTGCTTAGTGATTACTGATGGTGTGGATACTGGTTGGGTGGATATTGCTGAGTGATTACTGATGGTGTGGATACTGATGGAGTGGATATTGCTGAGTGATTACTGATGGTGTGGATACTGGTTGGGTGGATATTGCTGAGTGATTACTGATGGTGTGGATACTGGTTGGGTGGATATTGCTGAGTGATTACTGATGGTGTGGATACTGGTTGGGTGGATATTGCTGAGTGATTACTGATGGTGTGGATACTGGTTGGGTGGATATTGCTGAGTGATTACTGATGGTGTGGATACTGATGGAGTGGATATTGCTGAGTGATTACTGATGGTGTGGATACTGATGGAGCGGATATTGCTGAGTGATTACTAATGGTGTGGATACTAGTGGAATGGATATTGCTGAGAATAATCAAATATGGGTGGAGTGGATATAGCTGAGTGGTTACTGCTGGAATGATCGAATACTGGTGGAGTGGATATAGCTGAGTGGTTACTGCTGGAATGATCAAATACTGGTGGAGTGGATATTGCTGAGTGGTTACTGCTGGAATGATCGAATACTGTTGGAGTGGATATTGCTGAGTGGTTACTGCTGGAATGATCGAATACTGGTGGAGTGGACATAGCTGAGTGGTTACTGCTGGAATGATCAAATACTGGTGGAGTGGATATTGCTGAGTGGTTACTGCTGGAATGATCAAATACTGGTGGAGTGGATATAGCTGAGTGGTTACTGCTGGAATGATCAAATACTGGTGGAGTGGATATTGCTGAGTGGTTACTGCTGGAATGATCGAATACTGTTGGAGTGGATATTGCTGAGTGGTTACTGCTGGAATGATCGAATACTGGTGGAGTGGATATTGCTGAGTGGTTACTGCTGGAATGATCGAGTACTGTTGGAGTGGATATTGCCGAGTGGTTACTGCTGGAATGATCGAATACTGGTGGAGTGGATATTGCCGAGTGGTTACTGCTGGAATGATCGAGTACTGGTGGAGTGGATATTGCCGAGTGGTTACTGCTGGAATGATCGAGTACTGGTGGAGTGAATACTGCTGAGTGGTTACTGCTGGAATGATCGAGTACTGGTGGAGTGGATACTGCCGAGTGGTTACTGCTGGAATGATTGAATACTGGTGGAGTGGATATTGCCGAGTGGTTACTGCTGGAATGATCGAATTCTGGTGGAGTGGATATTGCCGAGTGGTTACTGCTGGAATGATCGAATTCTGGTGGAGTGGATATTGCCGAGTGGTTACTGCTGGAATGATCGAGTACTGGTGGAGTGAATACTGCCGAGTGGTTACTGCTGGAATGATCGAGTACTGGTGGAGTGAATACTGCCGAGTGGTTACTGCTGGAATGATCGAATTCTGGTGGAGTGGATATTGCCGAGTGGTTACTGCTGGAATGATCGAGTACTGGAGGAGTGAATACTGCCGAGTGGTTACTGCTGGAATGATCGAGTACTGGAGGAGTGAATACTGCCGAGTGGTTACTGCTGGAATGATTGAGTACTGGTGGAGTGAATACTGCCGAGTGGTTACTGCTGGAATGATCGAGTACTGGTGGAGTGAATACTGCCGAGTGGTTACTGCTGGAATGATCGAGTACTGGTGGAGTGAATACTGCCGAGTGGTTACTGCTGGAATGATCGAGTACTGGTGGAGTGAATACTGCCGAGTGGTTACTGCTGGAATGATCGAGTACTGGTGGAGTGAATACTGCCGAGTGGTACCTGGTGGAGTGAATATTGCTGGAGTGCATATTGCAAGTATATATTGCTTAGTGGATACTGATGGTTCTACATTGGTGAAATAAACCTGTAGTGTCTCCATTTCTGTCAGTCGGCTGTCAGTCTATGCTGCCGCTGGCAGAATGTTTCATACCTCAAGTGAAGCCAAAGTGAATACACGGAATATAAATGTGAATGTCTTTAAAGTTTAATGCAACAATGCATAGAACATACAGTACACAAACAATCTACTTAATATATACATATTAGAATGAAACAGTATAATCACAATGTGTTTCATAAAACACAATGACTAGTGGAATTGTGTAAGTCAAACAACCATAAAAATGAGGATAACTGGAATCCTTAATGTGCATGATATAATATTAAGATATGCAACAGAAACATGCATGGGCTCACCACCAGTTTCAAATTATACAAATTATTGCAACAGTTAGCTTAGTCCTGTATTGATACAACATTGTTATCACTGTTGATGTTAAACTTGATGAGAGCGATTACTAAAGTCTTATAACTTGTAGCCTGTACATCATGAGTGGTCACAGTTAGTCATCAGTATTTAATCAATGTCATTTTAAAAGTAATAATATACACATTAGTAAGATGTTATATAAAGCTATCTTGAAATCGGTTTCAAATGGATATATTTGGGGTAGGAAGGTATTTCACGATTTTACTTTAATTATCTTATAAAGATGACATCCAATGAAACAGGAGCAGGTTGACTTGGGCAACTGACAACAATATGGTTAACCACTTTGTAAGATGTCCGTAGTCATCAAATATTAACACTGACTGCTTCCAAGCAATGATAAACAGCTCTCAGATACAACGATTATAATGTTACAATATTGATCAAGACTGAAAGTAAACTCTCCAACAACTCTCCTAGTGCATGAGGCAACACGGAATATGCATATAAAATATAACTTGATGTACACTTTCTACATAACCAGTAATAAATGACAACTTACTGACAGTCATAACATGACAATATATACAACAGAGGTTCCTTCTCTCTCTCATGTATCTATGTTTACACACATTACAATTTAGTTGCATTTACACTTATAAATCAGTTATTTTAGATAACTTTACATCATTACACTCCACCAGTATCATGAAATTATTTCTGACTGGATGATTACTGAGCTAATGTAAATAAGAGTGTACTTAACTTTTTATATTTTAGTAAAAATCAATAGTAGCATATCACTATCTTAATGCCAACTGTTTGAAGATGTTTGCTTTTTGTATATTAAGATTTAAATATGCAATTACTAATTACATATACACATAAGCAACATAATTATTTTATCTAATATTATTTCTTTAGCACATTAGACAAAGTATCAGCAAAGATATACCCAAAGTAATAGTTAATTTTATGCTTGAGTAATAACTGGCAGAAAAACATGACAAGTATCACAGACCAGGGACATCCATGCAAACATACCCGACACTGTATGGAAGCATTTTGTGGCTCATACATATTTGTTCCATTGACTTTAGTGTAGAGTGCATGAGGCATGCAGACATAAGCGCCACAGGTTTCAAAGCAATACCATAAAGCAGTTACTTTGGACTGCCTCTTACAGAATGATACATTAACAAGCACATTGATACAGAGAGGGAGTTGTTTAAACAAGCAAGACATTTCCTCCTTTCTATTAACAACATACAGAATGTGTCAGCTCTGTACAGGTGATTCTCAACAACATCACAAGCAACTGCCAAGTGTGTGTGACCAGGAAGACATCCTCCCAGCTGTCCCCAGTTGCCAGCTACAGCTGAACTTTGCCCAGTGCACACTTCAGTATTATACATTGTGTCCATTCACCACTGCATGTTCACAAATGTAGGATGGCAATGACACACAGGTTCATCCATTCACCACTGCATGTTCACAAATGTAGGATGGCAATGACACACAGGTTCATCCATTCACCACTGCATGTTCACAAATGTAGGATGGCAATGACACACAGGTTCATCCATTCACCACTGCATGTTCACAAATGTAGGATGGCAATGACACACAGGTTCATCCATTCACCACCCCATGTTCACAAATGTAGGATGGCAATGACACACAGGTTCATCCATTCACCACCCCATGTTCACAAATGTAGGATGGCAATGACACACAGGTTCATCCATTCACCACCCCATGTTCACAAATGTAGGATGGCAATGACACACATGTTCATCCATTCACCACCCCATGTTCACAAATGTAGGATGGCAATGACACACAGGTTCATCCATTCACCACCCCATGTTCACAAATGTAGGATGGCAATGACACACAGGTTCATCCATTCACCACCCCATGTTCACAAATGTAGGATGGCAATGACACACAGGTTCATCCATTCACCACCACCCTGTTCACAAATGTAGGATGGCAATGACACACAGGCTTTATCAATTCACCACCCCATGTTCACAAATGTAGGATGGCAATGACACACAGGTTCATTTAATTCACCACCCCATGTTCACAAATGTAGGATGGCAATGACACACAGGTTCATTTCCCTTCACCACCACATGTTCACAAATGTAGGATGGCAATGACACACAGGTTCATCCATTCACCACCCCATGTTCACAAATGTAGGATGGCAATGACACACAGGTTCATCCATTCACCACCACATGTTCACAAATGTAGGATGGCAATGACACACAGGTTCATCCATTCACCACCCCATGTTCACAAATTTAGGATGGCAATGACACACAGGCTCATCAATTCACCACCCCATGTTCACAAATGTAGGATGGCAATGACATACAGGTTCTTCCATTCACCACCGCATGTTCACAAATGTAGGATGGCAATGACGCACAGGTTCATCCATTCACCACCCCATGTTCACAAATGTAGGATGGCAATGACACACAGGTTCACCCATTCACCACCACATGTTCACAAATGTAGGATGGCAATGACACACAGGTTCATCCATTCACCACCCCATGTTCACTAATTTAGGATGGCAATGACACACAGGCTCATCCATTCACCACCCCATGTTCACAAATGTAGGATGGCAATGACATACAGGCTCATCCATTCACCACCCCATGTTCACAAATGTAGGATGGCAATGACATACAGGCTCATCTTTTCAAATAAAACTAATATTTTTCAGCAGAACATTGGAAATTCTTACAACCGTTTTTTTAAGTATTAGCAATATTGAATGAGCTTGGGCAATTTATTATAAAACATCTACAATACATATCAAAATGTGTACATGTGACTAACATTGTATTGAATATACTGTTTGTGTTTCCATTAAGCAAATCAGTGACATATTATAAAATAATTATAATTAGCACTACTCTACGAAATAGTGAAAGTAACATACATACTGCTTAGAAGCACCTCACTTTTTAAACATGCAACATGTCTTTGTTGGCATAATACTGCTCCATACAAACATCTTCATTAGTGAATTGCATAAACATAAAATATATCTGCTTTATCAAACATGTTAGTGATGTCTGAGATTAGCCAAAATGCTATAAGTACACCAGAATGCCTTTAATAACAAGTTTTCTACACAAATAAGTCAAACATCCCATACTGCCACTGAACATGGCAGGACACTTATTATGATAATATTTAAATGTTGTATCCCATGTTATATCAAGTAATATTACGTTTGCAAATGTTGGTGCTGTGTTGTAAGGTATATTCCTTATTGTCACCATTTGTCAGACATTTTCTTGAATGACTGTGGCATGAAAGAACTGATATGAATGCATGCCCTACTGCAGTACTGCAAACAGGCAGTTGTGGTTCTGAACACCACAGACAACATGAGCCGCGTTCACCAGAAGAGTACTAACAGTAACAGTGCTGCACATCAAATTAATACACAATATAAACCATTACCATATGTGTTCCTAATTTAGTAATAAATGTTTGTAATAACTATGTTCGAAAGGTACCTGCTCACCAAACTGCATTTAATAATCAAAGAACAGTATTTGCAATTTAAGCATTTCGACCAAAAGGTTCAAACCCTAAACAAAACTTTCAGATTCTAAACCCACTCTACTTCTAAAAGTGAGGTCATGCTTAACAAATATCTTATGTTTTTTGGAAGATGTCACAAAGTGGGTAGATGAGGGATCACCAGTAGATATAATATACTTAGATTTTTAAAAAGCCTTTGACAAAGTGCCACATCAAAGATTACTGCTTAAACTAAAGGCTCATGGCATAGGAAATGGTATGATTAACTGGATAGAAAAATGGCTTATTGATAGAAGACAAAGAGTAGTAGTTGATGGGAAGTTTAAAACTGGAAATCGTTTTTGAGTGGAATACCATAGGGATCAGTATAGGGACCTACTTTATTCTTAGTATGTATCAATGATTTGGATGATGACATAACAAGCAAGGTGTTGAAGTTTGCGGACGACACAAAAGTGTTTAGAAAAATTAAAAGTGATGCAGATAGACAGCAATTACAAGATGATCTGAATAAGTTGACCGAATGGTCTGAGAAGTGGCAAATGCTGTTTAATTATGGGAAGTGTAAGTGCCTTCACTCAGGACATGGGAATGAAGACGCACAATGTACAATGGGTGATACTGTACTAAATACTACCATAAAGGAAAAGGACTTTGGGTGAACTCTTAGTGCTGATATGAAGGTATCAGAGCAGTGTGGAATTACAGCAGTGAAGGGAAACCAAATTTTTGGATTAATTAGGCGAAATATAGTGTATAAGGAAAAAGAACTAATAATACCACCGTACAAAACAATAGTTACGCCTCATTTAGAATATTGCATACAGGCATGGAGGCCATATCGCAAGAAGGATATTGATATACTAGAAAGAGTACAAAGGAGGGCAACCAAAATGATACAAAAACTATGAAATGCGTCTAAAAGAGTGTGGATTAACAACACTAGAAACCAGGAGACTGAGAGGAGATCAGATAGAAGTGTTTAAAATATTGAATGGGTATGAAAATATTGACAGAAATATTTTATTCTCAGTTAAGGAAGAGAGAAGGACTAGAGGACATGAAATTACATTAGCAAAGAAGCAGTGTAGACTAGATATTAGAAAATTTTCATTTTCACAAAGAACAGTAAATGAATGGAACAGATTATCGGCTGATTGTGTAGGTGCTAGTAGTGATAATATGTTTAAAAATAAAATCGACATATACCTAAGAAGGGCCAGGTACATTTAGATAGATAGGTTGGACGCTCGATAAGCCAAAGGGCTTCCTTGTCCACCTGCCATCTAGAGTTGATTCTCTAGGTGGCAATCTTGTTAAATCTTGTTAAATATACTGCCAACAACGTGGCCACTGACTGGGTCACCACACATTTGTGATGTTCCACCTTTCAACATAACTGACTCAATGAACTTCCTGATAATAATTACCAGGCTTACAGGCTTCAGGTAACTGAACAAACCTTGGTTTAATATGATAACACAGATTTAATAGGAATATTGAGCAAGCTGAGGTGAAATGGAATGCAAACATTGTTTCATAGCTCTATGTCTTAGCTATGCCAGCGAATGACTTCAACTGTGAAGTGCCTCGTGGAATTTTTCTAACTGCCCCAGGTGCAGATGAATTGCTGTTATTTGTGCCAACATCAGTGGACTTGGGAAGCCTAGTGGTGGGCCGACGCAGCTGAGATGTAGGTCTAGCTTTGTCTGTGACTGACTCACACTCTACCATCTTCCGAGGGACACCTGCTTCAACGATCTTGGGCTGTCCTCGGGTCACCTGTTTTGATGTGTGCCGTGTGCTGGCTAATGAGACACAGCCACTGGAGGGCGCTGTCTGTTCTGTCAAGAAAGTGCTGCTGTGTGTTACACTGCCTTGCCTTGCATCGCCTGCTGAAGTCACATTGCCTGCCTTTGCCCCTGGCTGCTGGACACACACAGGCTGCTTGCACTGCAACAGAACGACTTCACAGCTGACACAAGACAACTGTAGATGCGGCACTGGTGGTCACCAGAGATGCGTGGTTACTAGGCATCAGGGCACATACTTCTTACATGTCAAATACATAACTTATATGATTGTATCCCTGTTCAATGATTTCATGGTGTAATTGGTAATATCAACTGTTCTTACTATGTAAATCGCTTCAGGTCTATATATACTATACCTGCATAGGTGGTGTGAGGGGTATTAGTTGGAGGAATACATATATACAAGCAGGGGGTCAGAAAGAGAGAGAGATTGATAGAGAGACACTGACAGACAGAGACAGAGATACAGAGACACTGACAGACAGAGACAGAGACAGAAATACAGAGACACTGACAGACAGGGAGACTGATACAGAGACACTGACAGACAGAGACAGAGATACAGAGACACTGACAGACAGAGACAGAGATACAGAGACACTGACAGACAGAGACAGAGATACAGAGACACTGACAGACAGGGAGACTGATACAGAGACACTGACAGACAGAGACAGAGATACAGAGACACTGACTGACAGAGACAGAGACACAGAGACACTGACAGACAGGGAGACTGATACAGAGACACTGACAGACAGAGATACAGAGACACTGACAGACAGAGACACAGAGACACTGACAGACAGGGAGACTGATACAGAGACACTGACAGACAGAGACAGAGATTCAGAGACACTGACAGACAGAGACAGAGACACTGACAGACAGGGAGACTGATACAGAGACACTGACAAACAGAGAGACTGATAAAGAGACATAGGCTGACAGAGAGACTGATACAGAGAGGCTGACAGACAGAGAGACTGATGCAGAGACACTGACAGACAGAGAGACTGATACAGAGACAGACAAAAAGAAGACAGGCAGACAGACAGATAGAAGTAGGATATACATGACGAGAGCAGACTGACCTGTGTATGTTGATCAACATTGTCACCAGTGTTCCGTGCCAACCTGCCACTGAAAAGGAGATGACTCATGAGGAACAATAAGAACATTTATGTTACCCATACCATCATGAATCTGAGCTCAAATGTATCATATGATAATCATTCAGCATAACTGTGAATGACTCTGACCCCTCCGTGATATATGAATGACTCTGATCCCCTCCTTTACATGTGAATGACTCCGACCCCTCCTTGACATGTGAATGACTTCGACCCTATTTGGCATGTGAATGACTCTTACCCTTCCTTGACATGTGAGTGACTCTTGACCCCTCCTTGGCATGTGAATGACTCTGACCCCCTCCATGACATGTGAATGACTCTGATGCCTCCTTGACATGTGAATGACTCTGACCCCCTCCTTGACATGTGAATGACTCTGACCCCCTCCTTGACATGTGAGTGACTCTGACCCCCTCCTTGACATGTGAATGACTCTGATGCCTCCTTGACAGGTGAATGACTCTGACCCCCTCCTTGACATGTGAATGACTCTGACCTCCTCCTTGATATGTGAATGACTCTGATGCCTCCTTGACATGTGAATGACACTGACCCCTCCTTGACATGTGAATGACACTGACCCCCTCCTTGACACGTGAATGACTCTGACCCCATCCTTGACATGTGAATGACTCAGACGCCTCCTTGACATGTGAATGACTCTGACGCCCTCCGTGACATGTAAATGACACTGACCCCTCCTTGACATGTGAATGACACTGACCCCTTCATGACATGTTACTTCATTAATGCACTATAGAGCTTTAACCCACTGTTGCCATTGTTTGTTCTGACAGCAGACTGGTGGGTGGGTTTCAATTTTTAGATGTCATTCATCAAAGAATTTCCTAAGACAATTGGAGTTTCATCCAACTAAAAGTTTGATAAAATTTGCTAATTCAGGTTTCAATGCTATTTAGTAAGTTTAGTATTTCTTTTTAATTTCTTCTCTGTTTATTCTAAGTGTGAATCAATTTGCTCATGAAATCATAGCTGAATGGTGCACTCTAGCTATAATCTTTCTGCTATAGTCTTAGAACTGCTATCATGTGCTAATCACACTACCACGAAGGAAGGAAATACGCATGTGTCAAAGGCTCCATTCAAGCCAAAATATCAAAACCATGCCACAAATTGACAGGTATTCTTTAGCACACATATATGTTATAAAGCTACTACAATGTTCCAGTCATTTCATGAACATCATATAACATGATGTGACATTGGTGTGATATGAATTGTCTTAATAAGTCAAATGTTACTTACCTCAATTCAGTTTGACGACGAGGGTATGTCTTTGTCGCTAGTGCTGAGGCACTGGTCGTACAAGTGGTTCTGCCGGCAGAGGTTGACTGCGGCTGAGAGGACACTGGCTCAAAGACACTCTTCGATATGGGAAGGGAACGAGGCTGAAACATCAGTCAATGAATACCGTGTTACCAGAATTTTTTTACAACAGACTGCTTATTTACAACTCCAACAAAATACCTGGCAATGCAAATATTTGTAATGATGGATGGGAATTAAGAACACTATGCCCAAGGGCCAAGCTCTATATTTCCATTAGATATTTGTGGGATGGACACTATGTTGTAATGGTAACTGAGGAGTACTGATGCAGTCTGACTGGGTGGGTGAAGACAGTACTGATGCAGTCTGACTGTGTGGGTGAGGACAGTACTGATGCAGTCTGACTGTGTGGGTGAGGACAGTACTGATGCAGTCTGACTGTGTGGGTGAGGACAGTACTGATGCAGTCTGACTGTGTGGGTGAGGACAGTACTGATGCAGTCTGACTGTGTGGGTGAAGACAGTACTGATGCAGTCTGACTGTGTGGGTGAAGACAGTACTGATGCAGTCTGACTGTGTGGGTGAGGACAGTACTGATGCAGTCTGACTGTGTGGTTGAAGACAGTACTGATGCAGTCTGACTGTGTGGGTGAGGACAGTACTGATGCAGTCTGACTGTGTGGTTGAAGACAGTACTGATGCAGTCTGACTGTGTGGGTAAAGACAGTACTGATGCAGTCTGACTGTGTGGGTGAAGACAGTACTGATGCAGTCTGACTGTGTGGGTGAAGACAGTACTGATACAGTCTGACTGTGTGGGTGAGGACAGTACTGGTGCAGTCTGACTGTGTGGGTGAGGACAGTACTGATGCAGTCTGACTGTGTGGGTGAGGACAGTACTGATGCAGTCTGACTGTGTGGGTGAAGACAGTACTGATGCAGTCTGACTGTGTGGGTGAGGACAGTACTGATGCAGTCTTGTATGGGTGAGGACAGTACTGAGGCAGTCTGTCTGTGTGGGTGAAGACAGTACTGATGCAGTCTAAGTATGTGGGTGAATACAGTACTGATGCAGTATGGCTGTGTGGGTGAGGACAGTACTGATGCAGTCTGACTCTATGGGTGAGGACAGTACTGATGCAGTCTGACTGTGTGGGTGAGGACAGTACTGATGCAGTCTGACTGTGTGGGTGAGGACAGTACTGATGCTGTCTGACTGTGTGGGTGAGGACAGTACTGATGCAGTCTGACTGTGTGGGTGAGGACAGTACTGATGCTGTCTGACTGTGTGGGTGAGGACAGTACCGATGCAGTTTGTATGGGTGAGGACAGTACTGATGCAGTCTGACTGTGTGGGTGAGGACAGTACTGATGCTGTCTGACTGTGTGGGTGAGGACAGTACCGATGCAGTTTGTATGGGTGAGGACAGTACTGATGCAGTCTGACTGTGTGGGTGAGGACAGTACTGATGCTGTCTGACTGTGTGGGTGAGGACAGTACCGATGCAGTTTGTATGGGTGAGGACAGTACTGATGCAGTCTGACTGTGTGGGTGAGGACAGTACTGATGCAGTCTGACTGTGTGGGTGAAGACAGTACTGATGCAGTCTGACTGTGTGGGTGAAGACAGTACTGATGCAGTCTGACTGTGTGGGTGAGGACAGTACTGATGCAGTCTGACTGTGTGGGTGAAGACAGTACTGATACAGTCTGACTGTGTGGGTGAGGACAGTACTGATGCAGTCTGACTGTGTGGGTGAAGACAGTACTGATGCAGTCTGACTGTGTGGGTGAGGACAGTACTGATGCAGTCTGACTGTGTGGGTGAGGACAGTACTGATGCAGTCTGACTGTGTGGGTGAGGACAGTACTGATGCAGTCTGACTGTGTGGGTGAGGACAGTACTGATGCAGTCTGACTGTGTGGGTGAAGACAGTACTGATGCAGTCTGACTGTGTGGGTGAGGACAGTACTGATGCAGTCTGACTGTGTGGGTGGACACTATGTTGATGGTGGCAGTACTGATGCAGTCTGACTGTGTGGGTGAAGACAGTACTGATGCAGTCTGACTGTGTGGGTGAAGACAGTACTGATGCAGTCTGACTGTGTGGGTGAGGACAGTACTCATGCAGTCTGACTGTGTGGGTGAAGACAGTACTGATGCAGTCTGACTGTGTGGGTGAGGACAGTACTGATGCAGTCTGACTGTGTGGGTGAAGACAGTACTGATGCAGTCTGACTGTGTGGGTGAAGACAGTACTGATGCAGTCTAAGTATGTGGGTGAATACAGTACTGATGCAGTATGGCTGTGTGGGTGAGGACAGTACTGGTGCAGTCTGACTATGTGGGTGAAGACAGTACTGATGCAGTCTGACTGTGTGGGTGAAGACAGTACTGATGCAGTCTGACTGTGTGGGTGAAGACAGTACTGATGCAGTCTGACTGTGTGGGTGAGGATAGTACTGATGCAGTCTGACTGTGTGGGTGAAGACAGTACTGATGCAGTCTGACTGTGTGGGTGAAGACAGTACTGATGCAGTCTGACTGTGTGGGTGAAGACAGTAGTGATGCAGTCTGATTGTGTGGGTGAGGACAGTACTGATGCAGTCTGACTGTGTGGGTGAAGACAGTACTGATGCAGTCTGACTGTGTGGGTGAGGACAGTACTGAAGCAGTCTGACTGTGTGGGTGAAGACAGTACTGATACAGTCTGACTGTGTGGGTGAGGACAGTACTGAAGCAGTCTGACTGTGTGGGTGAAGACAGTACTGATGCAGTCTGACTGTGTGGGTGAGGACAGTACTGAAGCAGTCTGACTGTGTGGGTGAAGACAGTACTGATGCAGTCTGACTGTGTGGGTGAGGACAGTACTGAAGCAGTCTGTATGGGTGAGGACAGTACTGATGGAGTCTCACTGTGTGAGTGTGTGAATCAAATTTCCATGTTAACACACTGTCTATATAAGACATCTTTCTTCCTTTGCTTGGCATAGAAAACGACAATGCTATATATACATGTGCATGGAATGTTTTAATAAAAAAACGCATACCTATTACCTAATCACCTTTTTGGACATATTCACATGATAAAATTCTTCATTTAAAATATCTGATGGAAATTATGTTATTATAATGCATATGAGAGAAGACACTTTGTTATCACAGCCTTCAGCATTAATACAACCAACCAGGGCACATACAGCTCAGAAGATCTACTTACTCTGTCAGTCTGTGTAGCAGCATTTGTGAAAACTTTACTTTGAGGACCCAGATGGCCACATTCATATTTAGTCTGCAACAAAACACACACATTATTTTTATATAGATTTTAGCATATATATATATATATATATATATATATATATATATATATATATATATATATATATATATATATATATATACATATATATATATATATATATATATATATATATATATATATATATATATACACATACATAATGACGTGTTCTAACTAAATGAGTCGTGTGTCAGCGAAATTGATTTCGAGAAAACACCGCATAAACATGCAACGATGATTTCTGGTGATTTTGACTTTTTGTCACCAAAGTATACTTTGATATCTTTCCTGTCAATTGGCAATGCTTATTTCTCATTTATATTATTATTTAGTATATTTTATAACCTTTTTAGAAACACTATGTAACATTTCACGCATGAATTTAGTAAAACAGAACTGATACATCGCACTTGTTCGACTCGCATACTACAGGGTTTCCCTCAATGCATGGCGGACACATTTGGTACTACAGGAAAGCCCAGGACGCCCTCTTTCGGATTCTTGTAGTAGGAATCCCCACTGACGTCAACTTAAGCCTATCTGTAAACAAACCTCACTAGATGCGGGGGAGGGGCTGATAGCGGGTCCCTGATTGGCTCAGAGCTGAGAGTGCAGGTGCAGTGCAGACTCGCTAAGTGTAAACAGTGTGATCGAAGGGTCGCTGCTAGAAAACATTGCTAAATACTTGGATTATGTCATAATAATCAAATGGAGTAATAAAAGTAAAATGGCAAATTTTGGATCAACAATGTACTCGACTGTGTGCTTACGTGACCGCAAACTTCAAATGCGTTTTTCTCCGTTTGAAACTTTCTACCCAGGCATGTTCAGTTCTTAAAATAGCCACTTCCTAACATACTTAATAGCATAATTAAGACTTTTCCTGCTGGCTCACCATCTGATGCTGGAGAAGTTTGATCGTACTGTCTTTTTCCTGCAGCTGCTGCTGCAAAATGCCTAACTGCTGCATCAACTCCACATTTTCCTACAACACACAGACTGTCTTAAGATTCCACTCTGCCTAACTGCTGCATCAACTCCACATTCTCCTACAACACACAGACTGTCTAAATATTACACTCTGCCTAACTGCTGCATCAACTCCACATTCTCCTACAACACACAGACTGTCTTAAGATTCCACTCTGCCTAACTGCTGCATCAACTCCACATTCTCCTACAACACACAGACTGTCTTAAGATTCCACTCTGCCTAACTGTTGCATCAACTCCACATTCTCCTACAACACACAGACTGTCTTAAGATTCCACTCTGCCTAACTGCTGCATCAACTCCACATTCTCCTACAACACACAGACTGTCTTAAGATTCCACTCTGCCTAACTGCTGCATCAACTCCACATTCTCCTACAACACACAGACTGTCTTAAGATTCCACTCTGCCTAACTGCTGCATCAACTCCACATTCTCCTACAACACACAGCCTGTCTTAAGATTCCACTCTGCCTAACTGCTGCATCAACTCCACATTCTTCTATGACACACAGCATGTCTTAAGATTCCACTCTGCCTAACTGCTGCATCAACTCCACATTCTCCTACAACACACACCTTGTCTTAAGATTCCACTCTGCCTAACTGCTGCATCAACTCCACATTCTTCTATGACACACAGCCTGTCTTAAGATTCCACTCTGCCTAACTGTTGCATCAACTCCACATTCTTCTACAATGCTGAGATAGTCTTAACACTACACTTGGTCTAACTGCTGCATCAAATACATTCTTCTACAACACTGAAACAGTCTTAAGTCTTTGTTCGGTCTAACTGCTGCATCAACTCCTATAACAGTCTGTAAATGCAAGTTAAATAGTGCACTAATTCCATCTCCAAAGTATAGAAACAAAAAGCTAGTTAGGGTACTAATAATCTAATTTAAATAGTACACCAACCCATGACAATGTCCGAAATGCAATTCACATAAAATAGAGTAAGAAAGTACCTGTTTGAGAGTGTCGAGGGATGCTGTCGACATGAATGGGTCAGAGTCCTGAGCATGGGGACTGTCTGCCTGACTTGACCCACCAGTACTACCCAGTCGGTAGCCATTCTGGAAGAACAACTCACTCATATAAAATAATCACATCATTAGCCTTCTATCATCACAAATGAGCAAGAGCTTAGGATGGATAGCCTACTGATATCACAAATGAGAAAGAGCTTAGGATTGATTTATATGGCAAGTATAGCTACATTGCACACAGTGGTGTTGAAGATACTGCAAGATCAGTTAATCAGAAGTTTTGGAATAAGCTAATCTAGGTGTACATTACAAATATGCATCTTATACCCACCGGTATTTTCCATGGCTGGCTGCCAAAAGGAGAGCCAATTTCCTCCTGAAACAAAACAATGACATCCTTTAGAGTTATGTATTTGACTATTTGTTCACCTTCGCAGGTATACACGCACACTATTGCATATGATAAACAAACATAAAATCAACAACAGTTGTGGGATCTGGCTGTAACAAATAAAAACATATTGCAAGAGAAATGGAAACCACAACACTACTGCATTTTCTGTCCTAAGAGTGAACACAACTGAAGGTTTTTGTTGTGTTGCAAGCAGTGCAGTTGATGACATCCCAACGACTGTCAGTGGGGTGCAGTTGGAGACATCCCAAGGACTGTCAGTGGGGTGCAGTTGGAGACATCCCAAGGACTGTCAGTGGGGTGCAGTTGGAGACATCCCAAGGACTGTCAGTGGGGTGCAGTTGGAGACATCCCAAGGACTGTCAGTGGGGTGCAGTTGATGACATCCCAAGGACCGTCAGTGGGGTGCAGTTGGATACATCCCAAAGACTGTCAGTGGGGTGCAGTTGATGACATCCCAAGGACTGTCAGTGGGGTGCAGTTGGAGACATCACAAGGACCGTCAGTGGGGTGCAGTTGGAGACATCCCAAAGACTGTCAGTGGGGTGCAGATGATGACATCCCAAGGACCGTCAGTGGGGTGCAGTTGGAGACATCCCAAGGACTGTCAGTGGGGTGCAGTTGGAGACATCCCAAGGACTGTCAGTGGGGTGCAGTTGGAGACATCCCAAGGACTGTCAGTGGGGTGCAGTTGATGACATCCCAAGGACCGTCAGTGGGGTGCAGTTGGATACATCCCAAGGACTGTCAGTGGGGTGCAGTTGGATGACATCCCAAGGACTGTCAGTGGGGTGCAGTTGGAGTCATCACAAGGACTGTCAGTGGGGTGCAGTTGGAGACATCACAAGGACCGTCAGTGGGGTGCAGTTGGAGACATCCCAAAGACTGTCAGTGGGGTGCAGTTGCAGTCATCACAAGGACTGTCAGTGGGGTGCAGTTGGAGACATCACAAGGACCGTCAGTGGGGTGCAGTTGGAGACATCCCAAAGACTGTCAGTGGGGTGCAGATGATGACATCCCAAGGACCGTCAGTGGGGTGCAGTTGGAGACATCCCAAGGACTGTCAGTGGGGTGCAGTTGGAGACATCCCAAGGACTATCAGTGGGGTGCAGTTGGAGACATCCCAAGGACTGTCAGTGGGGTGTAGTTGGAGACATCCCAAGGACTGTCAGTGGGGTGCAGTTGGAGACATCCCAAGGACCGTCAGTGGGGTGCAGTTGGAGACATCCCAAGGACCACCAGTGGGGGCAGTTGGGGACATCCCAAGGACTGTCAGTGGGGTGCAGTTGGAGACATCCCAAGGACTGTCGGTGGGGTGCAGTTTCAGTCATCACAAGGACTGTCAGTGGGGTGCAGTTGGATACATCACAAGGACTGTCAGTGGGGTGCAGTTGGAGACATCACAAGGACCGTCAGTGGGGTGCAGTTGGAAACATCCCAAGGACTGTCAGTGGGGTGCAGTTGGAGACATCCCAAGGACCGTCAGTGGGGTGCAGTTGGAGACATCCCAAGGACTGTCAGTGGGGTGCAGTTGGAGACATCCCAAGGACCGTCAGTGGGGGCAGTTGGGGACATCCCAAGGACTGTCAGTGGGGTGCAGTTGCAGACATCCCAAGGACTGTCAGTGGGGTGCAGTTGATAACATCCCAAGGACTGTCAGTGGGGTGCAGTTGGAGACATCCCAAGGACTGTCGGTGGGGTGCAGTTGATGACATCCCAAGGACCGTCAGTGGGGTGCAGTTGGAGACATCCCAAAGACTGTCAGTGGGGTGCAGTTGGAGACATCCCAAGGACTGTCAGTGGGGTGCAGTTGGAGACATCACAAGGACCGTCAGTGGGGTGCAGTTGGAGACATCCCAAGGACTGTCGGTGGGGTGCAGTTGGAGACATCCCAAGGACTGTCAGTGGGGTGCAGTTGGAGACATCCCAAGGACTGTCGGTGGGGTGCAGTTGGAGACATCCCAAGGACTGTCAGTGGGGTGCAGTTGGAGACATCCCAAGGACTGTCAGTGGGGTGCAGTTGGAGACATCCCAAGGACTGTCAGTGGGGTGCAGTTGATGACATCCCAAGGACCGTCAGTGGGGTGCAGTTGGATACATCCCAAAGACTGTCAGTGGGGTGCAGTTGATGACATCCCAAGGACTGTCAGTGGGGTGCAGTTGGAGTCATCACAAGGACTGTCAGTGGGGTGCAGTTGGAGACATCACAAGGACCGTCAGTGGGGTGCAGTTGGAGACATCCCAAGGACTGTCAGTGGGGTGCAGTTGCAGTCATCACAAGGACTGTCAGTGGGGTGCAGTTGCAGTCATCACAAGGACTGTCAGTGGGGTGCAGTTGCAGTCATCACAAGGACTGTCAGTGAGGTGCAGTTGCAGTCATCACAAGGACTGTCAGTGGGGTGCAGTTGCAGTCATCACAAGGACTGTCAGTGGGGTGCAGTTGCAGTCATCACAAGGACTGTCAGTGGGGTGCAGTTGCAGTCATCACAAGGACCGTCAGTGGGGTGCAGTTGGAGTCATCACAAGGACCGTCAGTGGGGTGCAGTTGCAGTCATCACAAGGACCGTCAGTGGGGTGCAGTTGCAGTCATCACAAGGACTGTCAGTGAGGTGCAGTTGGAGACATCCCAAGGACTGTCAGTGGGGTGCAGTTGCAGACATCACAAGGACCGTCAGTGGGGTGCAGTTGGAGACATCCAAGGACCATCAGTGGGGTGCAGTTGGAGACATCACAAGGACCGTCAGTGGGGTGCAGTTGCAGTCATCACAAGGACTGTCAGTGGGGTGCAGTTGCAGTCATCACAAGGACTGTCAGTGGGGTGCAGTTGGAGACATCCAAAGGACTGTCAGTGGGGTGCAGTTGGAGACATCCAAAGGACTGTCAGTGGGGTGCAGTTGGAGACATCCCAAGGACCGTCAGTGGGGTGCAGTTGGAGACATCCCAAGGACTGTCAGTGGGGTGCAGTTGGAGACATCCCAAGGACTGTCAGTGGGGTGCAGTTGGAGACATCACAAGGACTGTCAGTGGGGTGCAGTTGGAGACATCACAAGGACCGTCAGTGGGGTGCAGTTGCAGTCATCACAAGGACTGTCAGTGGGGTGCAGTTGGAGACATCCCAAGGACTGTCAGTGGGGTGCAGTTGCAGTCATCACAAGGACTGTCAGTGGGGTGCAGTTGCAGTCATCACAAGGACTGTCAGTGGGGTGCAGTTGGAGACATCCCAAGGATTGTCAGTGGGGTGCAGTTGCAGTCATCACAAGGACTGTCAGTGGGGTGCAGTTGGAGACATCCCAAGGACCGTCAGTGGGGTGCAGTTGCAGTCATCACAAGGACCGTCAGTGGGGTGCAGTTGCAGTCATCACAAGGACTGTCAGTGGGGTGCAGTTGCAGTCATCACAAGGACTGTCAGTGGGGTGCAGTTGGAGACATCACAAGGACTGTCAGTGGGGTGCAGTTGCAGTCATCACAAAGACTGTCAGTGGGGTGCAGTTGCAGACATCACAAGGACCGTCAGTGAGGTGCAGTTGGAGTCATCCCAAGGACCGTCAGTGGGGTGCAGTTGGAGACATCACAAGGACTGTCAGTGGGGTGCAGTTGCAGTCATCACAAGGACTGTCAGTGGGGTGCAGTTGCAGTCATCACAAGGACTGTCAGTGGGGTGCAGTTGCAGACATCACAAGGACCGTCAGTGAGGTGCAGTTGGAGACATCCCAAGGACTGTTAGTGGGGTGCAGTGCCAAGTACACACCCAGTCTTCTCAGATGTGGTGTCAAGATGTCAGGAATACAAACATATCATCATTTATGTCTGTGTGCTTCAGAGATGGAGTGAGTACAGTACAAATGTACTCGAGTACGAGTACAATTACTTTGAACATGCATGAGTACGAGTACTCAGAAAACAAATGTACTCGAGTACGAGTACGATTATTTACAATATACTCGAGTACGAGTACGATTACTTTACAATATAAGCATGATTACTTTCATGATTACTTTAATGAATATCCTGTTTCTAACATAAAGGCGACTTTCATGGAATCCCTAGGTGTCATTCTTGTTCTGTTGTTGTGTCACTAATGTTCTAACTGATTACTGCTATCCACTATCCAGGTGTTATTGTTATTAATAATTAGATGACTTTCTCAGGTATTGGATGAATCATTTAATGCTGGATAAATAATTTTATTTATGGTTTCTGAATCAAATACAAATAGCAGGCATTTAAGAATTTCAAATACACATGATCAAATACATTACAATAACAACACTTCAAAACCAGGGGGGCATATTCAAAAGAGTAGTATATCAGATGGGTCCAGACATGGGGTCAAATACATTTGTATTTGAAAGTATATAAATACTTTTTAAAACATGTGTATTTGATGTTTAGGAATTAAAAGTATTTGTATTAAAATACTTTCCTAAAGTATTTGACTTGTTCAAATATTTTTTTGGAAATACATTGTCAGTATCAACATTTCTTTTTCACTGTCACATGTAATGCCTGTCAAACTGATTACCTTAACTGCAACTTCACCCAACAGTGCTAATTACTGATGAAGACACTTAACAGCAGGCTTCCCCCTGGCCCTGCAGTGACCACAACTTGTGTTTGCTCAGAGCCAGAGGGTGGACCTAACAGTGACCATAGGTCAATATCCCCTTTTGTTCTTTAGTCAGGGTTCAATTTGGCACCAGGTTATTCTGGTTTCCTGGCTGACTTTGAAGTTGAGCCTTCCTCACAACATCCTAGCAATGATTAGCAGTGTCTCTTCTGAGGGCAACATAGGCGTTATATTATTATGGACCTCCTGGCGTAACATACAAACAATATGTTTTGGCCTTTACCTCTTTCAGTCAGATGTCACTGTGATGCAGTTAGCAATAACAATACTCCCTAGCACTGGTCTGCCTGTCATCATATGAGCAAAACACTAATTATGCCTATAAACTAGATATCTCAATATATGTGTTGCTTTTCTTTTACCTACATAGTAATACAAAATGAAAAGTATTTGAAAAATATATGAACAAGTATTTGAAATACTTTTCAATGTATTCATATTTAAATACATTTATATATAAAAAGTATTTGTAATCCCTCAAGAATATTTGTATTTAAATACATTTCAATGTATTTGACCCCATGTCTGGATGGGACAAGCACAGAATGGTTGTGGATTTAGACAGGTTTACAGTTTGCACTTAATTAAACATAATAGACAGGGATTTAGCAGCTAACCGCCCAGACCCAGTCAGGATTCTGGAAGTTGGAAATATGACCAGTCATTCACACCATACTGACAGAGCAAACAGTACAGGTGGGGCTGAGGCCTGGCTTCTAAAATTACAAAGCAAGATGTTAGGGGATGCTTATCTCCTGCAGTGCTTCCCAGGGACTGTCACAATATAACTTGCACTTTGTACTAAGCAGGAGGGTGAGGAGATGTTGCTTCTCTGGTAAGAGAAGGTATTAATTAGAGAAATCTGACTGAATATTTATTTAACTGCTCAACAGTAATAGAAAATGAATACCTTGATTATTATTACATTTATTAGATTACTTCTAATATAGCCATTTTATCTGTCTAATATATTTGCTTGCAACTGTTCATATGAAAAAAAAGTAATCGTGAAAAGTAAGCATGAGTACGATTACTTTTGTAATGTACTCGAGTACGAGTACGATTACTTTCCTTCGTACTCGAGTACGAGTACTCAAAAAGTACTCGTACTCGAGTACGAGTACGAGTACGAGTACGAGTACAAGTACACGAGTACGATTACTCCATCTCTGGTGTGCTTGGGTTGTTGCTCCTTAGAAGCGCATAATTTAAGCAATATTAAGTAATCAGTTTGACATTAGAATAACAAGATTGTGCACTTCCGGCCTGCTACATCAAGATGACACATGGTACCTGGTAGTTGGGAGAGTACTGTTGTTGGCAATTGAGGAATGTCAGTAATCTCCATTGACCTCGGGAACTGCCATGCTTGCGGGGCTACTTTGTGGATCACTGTCACCCATGAACACCCTATCTGATGACACTCAAACCACACGGTGACCAGGTGGGTGGTATTTACATGTCCCTTGGCTAGACATGGTGGCCACAGCCCTGTCAATCCATGCTCCTTGTGTCTACATAAGTTCTAATATCACAGTAGTACAATCTACTGTTATATACTTATTTAAATACAAATAATCTTGAAGGATTCAAATACAAATACTTTTAAATACAATATTTAAATACAAATACATTTGAAAGTATTTCAAATATTTTTTCAAATACATTTTCAGGATGTTTCAAATACATTTTCAGGACATTTACTATGAAGGTAAAAAGAAAGGCAACTCATATATTGAGTTATCTAGTTTATAGGCATAATTTGTGTTTTGCTCATATGATGACAGTGCTATGGAGTATTGTTATTTCTAACTACATCACAGTGACAACTGACTCAAAAACCTCTATCCACAGAGGTAAAGGCCAAAATAAATTGTTTGTTATGTTAAACTATGAGGTCCATAATAAAATGCCTATGTTGCCCTCAGAATAGACACTGCTAATGACTGCTAGGATCTTGTGAGGAAGTGTGACAGCTCAACTTCAAAGTCAGCCAGGAAACCAGAATAGCATAGAACCCGCCTAGAGCCTGACTAAAGAACAAAGGGGATATTGACTTATGGTCACTGTCAGGTGCTAATCCATCCTTTGGCTCTTAGCAAACAAAAGTTATGGTCACTGCCAGGGCCATCTGCTGTTAAGTGTCTTCATCAGTAATTAGTACTGCTGCAGTGAAGGTAATCAGTTTAGCAGGCATTACATGTGATCTTGAAACAGAAATGTTGATAGTGACAAAGTATTTGAAAAAGTATTTGAAAGTATTTGAAAAAGTCTAATACTTTAGGAAAGTATTTAAATACAAATACTTTTAATTCCTAAACATCAAATACTTTAAAAAAAGTTTTTATATATTTTCAAATGCAAATACAAATGTTTTGACCCCATGTCTGCTGAATAGAAATGTACATGACTCACACTATTGGTTAATATATGCTTCAACACAATAATATAAGTGTTAATAAATTATCTCTGCCTAGATTTACCTAATTAGTTAAAGTAACACCTGTAGGGAACAGGTACATGCATACATTTTGTAGTGAAGACCTTCATGATAATTATATATTCATATTTCTTCAAACTGACTTTATTAAAATTACAACTACCACCAGTACACCACCATCACAAAAACATGTTGTTTTCACCGATAATTTTTTAATTATAGTAACTTCTATTGCACCTAAATCCTTGGAAATCAAGCTCAGAGGTGTATCCAGACAAAAAGGATTGATCGATATAAAAATTCATCAGCAGTATTCCAGTTTTCAACAGGTGGGTCTAGGGAGCTATCTGTTTTCAACAGGTGGGTCTAGGCACTAGGGAGCTATCAGTTTTCAACAGGTGGGTTTAGGCACTAGGGAGCTATCAGTTTTCAACAGGTGGGTCTAGGCACTAGGGAGCTATCAGTTTTCAACAGGTGGGTCTGGGCACTAGGGAGCTATCTGTTTTCAACAGGTGGGTCTAGGCATTAGGGAGCTATCAGTTTTCAACAGGTGGGTCTAGGCATTAGGGAGCTATCTGTTTTCAACAGGTGGGTTTAGGCACCAGAGAGCTGTGGAGGATAAGCAAGGCTGCACGGATGTGTATTTTTAAATGACAATGGAATTTTGTAATTTTTTCAATAGTTTTCTGATCTAATGTTATTAGTGTTGACTTTTGACGAACGTAATACCAACACGTTTTCTTTATTAGTAATAGCATAACAAATGCCTTGGGTAGTGAGTTATTTCCTTGCAGCTGGACATGCCATTTGGTTTATCTGAGATAAAGCCAGAGCAGTCTCATATCCAACATTATGCTTCAAACTTCATGCCATTCAAATAGAGTAGTGTTTATTGAATCTGATCAATATGAATGACACTAGCAATTATCACATCTAAAACCTGCACACAAACAAACTCAAAGAAACATCAGAATGAAAAGAGATTCAGCAATCTTGAAATCAAAATAAGTATAAAATTGATGGATGAATACGGTATGCAGTTTAGCATAGTTAAATACAACATATACATGTATTACTTTTCTCTTTTAGTTGTGCTTAACTCAAACGCAAACTGCATCATATAAACACCACAAGTACAGCATAAATGTTAGTATTATGGCCAAAACAGATGACAGTATTATGACCAAAACAGGAAGTTAATAAATGATGGCTGTTAAACATGTTCACAACGAGGTGACTGCGGATGAAATAAATGACATTATCCCTTGGTCTCACTTAGTTGCTCCTAACCCATATGGTATTTAAAATTGTAAAAATCTAATATATTGTATAATATAACAATACAACACTGAAAGTGACCAAACAAAAATCACAAAATGAAACCATCTTATTTGGAAATATAATATTATGAAAACAGAAATGCATGTACCGTATTGTCCCTAATAGACGCGCACTACCTAATAGACGCCCACCCCATTTTTTAGTTGTGAAACAATCATTAAACATGTATTTGAGTGACGCAAAAATGCAACAGAGTAGATGCTACAATTATTAGCAAAGATGGCGCCAAGACTAATGCTATTCATAAATAACAATTGTGGGTAGGGCCACTGAACCGTTACTGGTGAGACTTTCGTAAGTAAATATATGGTAAATGTAAATGCTTACCACAAAGAGGGCTTCTAAATACGGTGCCGCTTGCGTATTTTATTGCATCAATCAAGACACACCATTACAACAAATTGTGCAAACGAATTTGAGTAGAAACAAAGTTGAGATTATCATCCGTTTCAAAACTCCATTCCAGATGAATCGCCCACGGGCTCGCAGTGCGACTGGCATCAACCAACTTCGATAACAAGAATAAGTCAGAGTAATTGTCATATAAATTCATATTCAAGCATAATTATGTGTTTCAATTAATAAGCTTTGTTTCTTTCGAAAAATCAGAAATAATTGCATCTGTTATTGATTCTATAGACTATACAGTCAGGACCACATACATTGTTACATTATCGACATCAATATCATGTGTCGACACTGAATTACCGTTTTGGAAGCACATGGTCAACGCAGCTTTTACATGCAGTAAATCCACTCTATGTTCACATTACTACATTTATTTAACATTACTAAAGCAATTTGAAGAACACGTAGATTGTACCGAAAGCATTACGCAGTAAAAATTTTGATTTAAAAAGAAGTATATCTCAGGTCATTCACTTTGAGGCACTGTACATATGCGTACTTCAGTGGCGCCACATTGCGGATTAGTTATCTACTCTGTTTAGATGCCGATATAATTGGCGACCATATTCGTCCCACTTTTGAGAAATTAACAGACACACACCCAAGCCTTCCCACTCGTGCACTGGATGTCTATTAGGGACTACCCCGGTATATGGTATTACTAACGTAAAAAGTATAGCTTAATCTTAGCATAAAGAAAGTGCATCAAAAATCATTAATCAACACTTGTTAAAAATAACTACACATGCTACCATGCAGTCAACTTTGTCACTCCGCCAAGACATGACAGTGCACCAGGGTTGGGTCCAAATACACATTTTGGGATAAAATACAAATACAACTTAGCCGAATCAAATACAAATACATTGCTTTTCTGGATTTCAATTCAAATAAAAAATTTCAATTCAAGTACAAATACACTGCCATTTTTTATTCAAATACGATTCAAATAAATTGTCATTTTTGAAAATTTGTTTTAAATACGTGGACCGTGTTTCTATTACTGTATATAGTGTATCACGGTGGGTGGAATTTTGTCTAACCTTAACCCGACATACAACTTCAAATTTTTTGCAATATTTTCTTTTTTGAAGAAGACATGGGTCTATAATGTTACTAGTTGCAATCAATAGGTATTTGGAAGAAAAGAATTATTTAGTGAAAGGTAATTTGCAGTAAAGGTAATCAGTTTGGTAGGCATTACATGTGATCATGAAACAGAAATGTTGATATTGAAAATGTATTTGAAAAAGTATTTGAAAGTATCAAATACTTTACAAATGTATTGACCCCATGCCTGGTAAAGACAAAAGTTCATTAGTCCATCAAAATCTTTAGAATTGATTAGGGTCACTGTCACTACAAAGGCTTGATTAACTGCTGTTGACTAATTGGCAGGCAGGTTTACTAAACTTCCCTTACTGTGCTAGTGTGTCAACTACATGTTAGTTGATAGCTCCTCCCCTGCACTGGAGGAAGCCCAGGATGTTTACACAGCTGGATTCTTTGAAGTATCTTCCCTGTGAATACCTTCCTTTACTGCTATAGATAAGCTTCACTGGCTTCCCATTCTGTCATCAATGCTAATGTTTGACCAGCTTGACTGTAGGCCAATTTTCTCAGTGCTGCCCACAATTGACAATACCACAGGCATGCAAACATTCTGTCTTGGCTTCTGAGCCAGTGTATATCAGGCAGTGCTCCATCTTTTATTGGTAAAATTGTAATTTTTATGTGTAGTTGATTATACCAAATATCAAATACAAATGTGTACCCTTTTGTGATTTTTAGTTCAAATACAAATACACAAAATTGTTGTATTCAAATACAAATATGTATTTGAACCCAACCATGCAGTGCACTGTCTGGGCTAACTAAGTCATCTCTGTGAATCCTACCTCTTGCACAACTCTCCTCAGCTTCAGCAGCATTGTCTTGAACATGGTGAGGTCTTGCATGAGATGGCGGTAAGTGAAGCCATCCATCACTACCTGCAGTCAAACCAAACACACACACTGAGGCCTGCTCCTGCATTAGGTCCAGGTGCTTACTAAACAGACACTGGAGTCCAAACGAGGTTTAAGAATGAGCCGATGTATTGACTAGTTTATTGTAGAGTTTGAGAAAGCACATCAATTTTCTTAGAAACCAGGAAGACCCGCACTCCTACACTGTTACCCCTGAAGTGACTTGACTGGTTCACAGGAAACCATACTTTATGTAGAAACCCATCCACCTGTCATTTGGACAGGTAAACCCATTGCGGACGGGTAGAAATATCATTGGTGGTGGATGGGTAAAAAAGGAGAAAAAACGTTTTCCAAAATCATAGATATTATCATGTATGCTTTGAAAATGGGTGTCACGCATGTGTTAGTACTTGAGGCAATAATCATGCAGCTCAACTGGCTGGTGTCTTGTGTCAGTTAACACACACGTGTCTACCAAAACATTTGTGAATGGCAACAATTGTATCCTCTACAAATCCCTGCAGGAAACACAAACATTGAGTGAGAAACCAGAACCCTGTGTCATACAACATGTAGAAAATCTACCTACAAATGTTTTAATCATTATGACAAAAACATAAGGCAAAGTTATCACATTTTGGTACATGCTTCTTGTAAAAAAAATCACTTCAAGTAAGATGGTATCTGTGTGTGTCACCAGACTAGGGAAGTCTACCCTCCCCCACTACACATGTAGGTAGCTGTTATCACTGATGAGGAATGTAAGCAAGTGGTTGAACAGTCTGGATGCCTGCAGTGCTTCTGTCTGACAGATAAGGTCACATGCCCAAGTTCACTGTCAGCTACAATCATCCCTACATTACTCCATCCAACCCTGCTGCTCACAGCTAATGGAAGACACTAGTCATTGGCATACTCACTACTACTGCTAGATTTGTTTTCAGCTATTTCAATGTAATAGTTAAAAGCTAATAGACTGACTTGAAATTATGACACAATGAATGACTGTTACAATAAAATAATTATTATGTTCTCATAATTTAAGGCTAATGGTAATTTATACATAAGAATATTTAAAAAATTAGCATTTATGAAAAAGTAGTAACTGGGGAAATACAGGATCAAACGCCATGTGGCTGTGTCTGTGTCTGTGCTGCAGCCAGCAGGACTATTACATTGTGCCACGCCCTCACCTCACCTAGTTCTATGAATGGGTAGTACAGCTGTCTATACACAGGCTGCTGCTTTATGGTCACACTCTGTGTCAATCCAGTTCCCACAACAAACAGTGACACCACCTGACCTGTATATCTGCATTTACCAATAACAAAATAATGCTAGCAATACTATGACAATATAAAATGAAGCTCAAGTTGTTCATGTGCGTATACAAGAGCATGTTGGTGCTGCCTAAGGGCTAGGGAACTACCATGGCTGTGTACATATACAAGAGCATGTTGGTGCTGCCTAAGGGCTAGGGAACTACCATGGCTGTGTACATATACAAGAGCATGTTGGTGCTGCCTAAGGGCTAGGGAACTACCATGGCTGTGTACATATACAAGAGCATGTTGGTGCTGCCTAAGGGCTAGGGAACTACCATGGCTGTGTACATATACAAGAGCATGTTGGTGCTGCCTAAGGGCTAGGGAACTACCATGGCTGTGTACATATACAAGAGCATGTTGATGCTGCCTAAGGGCTAGGGAACTACCATGGCTGTGTACATATACAAGAGCATGTTGGTGCTGCCTAAGGGCTAGGGAACTACCATGGCTCTGTACATATCCTGTCTAGTCTCACTGCATAGTGTTGGTGTGTTTACTGAAAATCAAAATATGCATAAGCAAGATAACATCTAATCTGGTAGTAAAGGTAATTATCTGACAGGTCACAGAGTGGACTGGGTAGACAGGCAGGCCACACGGTGGACAGGCAGGCCACATGGTGGACAGACAGGCCACACAGTGGACAGGCAGGCCGCATGGTAGACTGGCAGGCCACACAGCAGACTGGCAGGCCACTGAGTAGACTGGCAGGCACACAGCAGACTGGCTGGCCACTGAGTAGACTGGCAGGCCACACAGCAGACTGGCAGGCCACATGGTGGACAGACAGGCCACATGGTGGACAGACAGGCCACACAGTGGACAGGCAGGCCGCATGGTAGACTGGCAGGCCACACAGCAGACTGGCAGGCCACTGAGTAGACTGGCAGGCACACAGCAGACTGGCTGGCCACTGAGTAGACTGGCAGGCCACACAGCAGACTGGCAGGCCACATGGTAGACTGGTAGGCCACACAGCAGGCCACATAGTAGACTGGCAGGCCACAGGGTAGACTAGCAGGCCACAGGGTAGACTAGCAGGCCACAGGGTAGACTAGCAGGCCACAGGGTAGACTGGCAGACCACATGGTAGACTGGCAGGCCACAGGGTAGACTAGCAGACCACATGGTAGACTGGCAGGCCACAGGGTAGACTAGCAGGCCACATGGTAGACTAGCAGGCCACAGGGTAGACTGGCAGGCAACGAGGTAGACTGGCAGGCCACAGGGTAGACTGGCAGGCCACAGGGTAGACTGGCAGGCCACGGAGTAGACTGGCAGACCACATGGTAGACTGGCAGGCAACGAGGTAGACTGGCAGGCCACAGGGTAGACTAGCAGGCCACAGGGTAGACTGGCAGGCCACAGGGTAGACTGGAAGGCCACAGGGTAGACTGGCAGGCCACAGGGTAGACTGGCAGGCCACAGGGTAGACTGGAAGGCCACAGGGTAGACTAGCAGGCCACAGGGTAGACTGGAAGGCCACAGGGTAGACTGGCAGGCCACAGGGTAGACTGGAAGGCCACAAGGTATACTGGCAGGCCACAGGGTAGACTAGCAGGCCACAGGGTAGACTGGCAGGCCACAGGGTAGACTGGCAGGCCACAGGGTATACTGGCAGGCCACAGGGTAGACTGGCAGGCCACAGGGTAGACTGGAAGGCCACAAGGTATACTGGCAGGCCACAGGGTAGACTGGAAGGCCACAAGGTATACTGGCAGGCCACAAGGTATACTGGCAGGCCACAGGGTAGACTGGCAGGCCACAGGGTAGACTGGAAGGCCACAGGGTAGACTGGCAGGCCACAGGGTAGACTGGAAGGCCACAAGGTATACTGGCAGGCCAGTAGACTGGCATGCCACGGGGTAGTAGTGAAGACGAGCTGGCAATGACTACTTCCTGTACAAGGAAGTTACCTACCTTGGCCTCCTCATCCTCCATGGTTGCGGCCTGTCTCGGTGGCTTCAGCATACTTGAGTGGTGCCTGCTGCGTGCATTCACTGCCACTCGTCTCTCACTGTCTTCAGACCCAGGAAACGATGATGGTCTAGACGCCCGCTCCTGGCTTGATGTCGGACATCTGATCACATGAAAAAATGTCAATGCTATAGCAACTTATGACAACATCAAACTGCACAATACACTGCTGTTTTGTCAGGCACAGAACTGGTCGAGTCAGCAGCAGACTGCAGGGACGTGGGTTATTCGTGGATGCTATAATTACGTAAGCAGCCAATAGTGGAATGCCAGCTACTGATGGGTGCATCAGTTCAAACTGGTCCACGTCTCTGTAGGCTGCAGTCAAACATCTGCACTGAAATGTTACATGCCGTCCTGTGAGCACAGAAACTGCAGCCACCTGGCGTGACCTCCATCTACAGTTCCACACCTCACATAGCTGACTGCACAGTGCACACCCCCGTTTTGAAACTGAACATTGTGTGTGCTCATGTAGCCATGTAATCGGCAGTTCCTTTGTGTGACTCATCACATTGAAATGTTTCTATGCAGTCTACTACATACCCGTACTGTGAATAAAGACCAAGTGCTATATCCTGGTGTGAGACCCTGTGTAATATACATCCGTAAAATGTGTGTGGTGTGGTGTGTGTGCATGTGCATGTGCATGTGCGTGTGCGTGTGCGTGTGCGTGTGCGTGACTGTGACTGTGTGCGTGTACATGTGCGTGTGTATTTATACCTGTTATCTTAAAATATTTGGTTTATACAAATGTCCTCAGTGTTAAGGCAAGGAATATTTTTTGTTTTTAATATTCTGCAATTGCATTGTTACAAATTAGTCCTTATGCATTAATTGCAGCATGGCAGAATGCTTCCAAGAATTCAGCTGGTGTTCGACTAAACAGGTTTGCTATGCTGGCAAATGCAGCAATTAAAGCACTGCTATGCAATAAAGCACATTTAGCAGTTCTAAGGACTGAATGGATATTGTGCAACATTATCTTGACATTACTGCATCAAAGAAATTGTTCCAACATATATGTATACATGTGATCCATGTGTCTTGGTACATTACAGGGGAGACGCTGGCCAGAGACAATCATGTGTTGATTATTGAATGTATAATGGAATTTTTGGTGCCACAACATCAACAATTCCTTGTAAATGCTACTTGCCCTACTTGGCCAAAACAATTAATCCGAATAATCATAGATAGATATTATTAGTCACTTAAGAGACTACATTACAATTATATTTCTGTTATAACAAAAAATCCCATAAATACATAGAATTTTACAGGGGAAAAGTGAGAAACAGGCTTCAAAGGTGTAATAGTATTGAAGTTAGACAGATGTGCTAATGTACTGTGACAATCTGTGTTGCTCTACTAATCAATATTGGTGTAGTGCATACGTTTACAAACAACACAATATGATAGCCAGCAGGGCAATGATAGCATGGCACACTTGCCTGATGTTGCTGCCAGAACTTGAACTTGTATCATCAACATCACTGAGCTCACCAGCAGAGAGAACATAATAAACATGTGGAGTCTTTGCTGACTGTGGCAGATATCTGTACAGTTGCATTTGCCTACCACAGTTGCTTTTCTGCTGTCTCCTGGTGCTCTTGTCCAGGACACTGCTGGTCAAACTATTTGCTGCAGATTTGTGTCGTTTTGTATAGTTGTGACTTACATGATTGTTTCTTGCCTTACTTGACTGTGTTTTCTGTACCACATCATCCTCTGAAGCCGTGTATGGCAGCAGTGAAAGACATTTCTTTGTTGGCAACTGATGTTTCCTCTGGTGCAAATGTTGTTGCACTTGTTGTTGCTGCTGGCCATAGGGCAAGATTGCTCCACCCAGCAACTGTTTCATCTGTAGTTGTTGCATTTGTTGTTCTTGTGGCTTCAAATGGACTTGTGGCTGTTGTTCTGCTTTCTCCATCTCGTGTGGCTTTTTCTGCAACTGTAGCCGCTGTTGGTGGAGTTGTTCTTGCCACTCAGGTTGCACCTCTTGCACTTGCTGTCTTAGTAGATGGGAATGTTCTTGCTCTTGTAAATACTTTTTCAACCTTTGGTCTGGCTGGTGCTGTTGTTCCACTTGTCTCTCTTCCTGCTGTTGTTCTTGTAATTGTGTTTGATTCAACTGCAGTTGCTGTTCCACTTGTTGTTGATCTTGTTGGTACCTTTGCCTGTGTTGTTGTAGTTTCAACCTTTTCTGTTGTAGCTGCTGTTGTCGCTGCATTCTCTGATGGTGTAGTTTACTCGGAGCCCCCTCTTCATGCTCATGCTTATCTTGCAACAAATGGTCATATTTCTTGTGGCATGACTGTTCTAGGACAATTTGTGGTTGCTGTTGTTCTACCTGAAGTATTTGTTGTGATGATTTGTCTTGGTGTTGGTCCTGCTGTTGGCATAGCTGCTGCTGTACTTGTTTGTCATGTTGTAATTGTTCTTCTTCCAATGAATGCAGTTGTTTTTGTACTTGACCTTTATCTTCAGACTGATGCTTCGGTCCGTGGTGTTCTTCCATCTGCCATGCTTGTTCTATCTGTTCTTCCAGTTGTCTCTGTTGTTCTATCCGCCTTTGCCGTTTCATATTTCGTTGTTGTTCTAGCCACTGTTGTTGTCTTTGTCTTTCCCACTGCTGCTGCTCTAGACGATTTTGTTGTTCTATCAGCTGTTGTCTTCCAAACTGTATTTCCTGTTTAAATTGTTTCTGTTGTTCTTTCACTTGTGGCTCATGTACCTGGACGTCTTTCTCCAAACATTGCTGTTGTTCAATCCATTGCTTGTCTTCAGTGAACCTTTGCTGCTGTTTTACTTGACTGTGTTCTTGCACAAGTTCTAGCTGTTGTACTTCCTGCCTAGGTCTCTTACTTCCTTGCTGTTGTGCATGTCTTGGCTGCTGTTGCCATACATCCTCCTCCTGTTCCTGTCGCTGATGCTGCAGATGTTTTTCATGTGCTGTCATTTCATCTGCTGAACTCAGGCTGTGCAGAAGAAGTCTCCTAATTGGAGTTGTGTCTGTTCTATCCAACGTCTGCCTTCTGCTGTCATCAGACTTATTCCTGAAGACATGGATTCCGCATGGAAACTGCAACTGAGTTTTTGTACACTGGTTTGTTCTGTTTGAGAAAACTGCTCTGTTTTGTTGTGCAAGTGGAGAATCTTGCTCCTGGTCATAATGGACTTTGCAAGATGACATTGATTTCATCATTTTCCATGGTTGCTCCAAAACAATAGCTTTGTATGAAGGCATTACATTACTTTCCCCATTTAATACTGTCACATTTTCGTGGTCATGTCGTCGACTCACACGTGGAGAACTGTGGCATTTAGGCTGGAATGCTGACTGCCCTTCATCTAAGGCATCCCTATAAGGGACCATAGCAAAAGGGTCCACCCGGTCAGTCACATCACACTTACTTGGTTGTACTCGTTCTTCACCTGCCATGTTATGACTTGTATTAGTACACATATCACTCTGTGTATTCTTGCTCAGGTCAAGACCAACAGCTGCCCTGTAAAGTGGTCGAAGAGGATAAGTTTTCACATCACCACCCTTTGCACTTCTGTATGGAATCCGGCTCTCTTGCAGTTTCATTGCCTTTGGGATTTCTGCCTCTTTCTGAGAACTAGTTGTATGCTGCTGCATTCCCAACTGGGATATTCTCTCTGCAATTCCACCTCCACTCACAGTAATCACACCATCTTCAGGCTCCATTGTGCCACTCCAAACCACAATTGCATTCAACAGGTTATGTCCATCTGGTTATGTAAGCCTTACTTGTAAACAGCTACTACCAGGTACTAGAGACTCCTAACCAACAGCAAGTTCTGGCTCACATGACTCTCTGACCATGTCACCAATCTCAGTCTCACTGCCACCCAGTCAACACTGCAGCACCCTTTTATACACAACTAGGACATCCTTTGTTTGACCTGCAGCCATGTCTTATCTACACATCACATCTTGCACAGTTGTTTCTGAAAGCAATTATTATATATCCCTTGCTTCACAAAGGATCATGAAGAGATTAGGAACAACCACACGAAGAGCTCTCTCAGGCTTGACCAACAGGTCAATATGTCAAATGCTGTCATAGATGTGCACATAAAAACACTGGTCTAAGGTGAAACATGGGTCTTCAGCCTGCAGGTCCTACCGGAGGGCAGCGATAAGAGACACTTATGATAGGGGTGACAGGCTGACACCACTATCAGGCCAGCAGGGTGCTTGCAGCTAACTTGTGTAATCCATGATACACATCTACAATGAAATAATGAATACCTGCACGACTATGATGAATAGACCTACAGGCTGTATGGGCTAGAAAAAGTACCACCTAGTTGCACTGTGTGTGTGTGTGTGTGTGTGTGTGTGTGTGTGTGTGCGTGCGTGCGTGCGTGCGTGCTGTGGTGTGGGTGTGTGTGTGGGTGTGGTGTGTATATTTGTGTGTGTGCATGTGCATGTGCGTGTGCATGTGCGTGTGCAGCATATGCACATGCACATACTTATGTAACCCTTTGAATCCTTTTAACACACAGCAAATGATCACAAACAGTGACATTGTGCAGGCCACAAAAATACTCTCTATAAATAATAATAAAGCCCCCTTCACTATTGATGTTATGGTAACACACTCATGCACGCACGCACGCATGCACGCAAACACACACACACCCACATTGTAACAACAGAAATATATATATATCAACGAGATATGTACTATCTTCTTGACTGGGCCAAGAGGTTCTGAAGTGTTTTGGACTACAGTCAGTTGGTAAATATGAACAAAATATGTTTTGGTAAATCACAGTCAGTGCCTAGCATCTTCACTGTAATCACCCACACCCTAGGACGGTAATTGGCATTTTCTCTGATCACTCATAATTTATGTGATGACCAGAAACAGAGATAAATTGTGTGAATGCAGCAGATAATATCAGTAAAGTGTATGATTTTTTAATCTATAGTTGTCTAGTTTATACATTTCCTATATTTGTCAACCGTCACTTACAGGTGCTACTTAAAAACCTGTTATCATACATCGCCCATTATTTATTGATTATCATACCTCACCCATGACTATCTAACCATAAACATTAATGTCTGGGGTGTTAAATGGTGCAGTGTGTTACCAACGTCATAATATGTTGAGCCATCTTTCTAGAACATTCATGCACTGTACATGTGGAAAGAAAATAAATGACACACACTACACTAGAGAATTCACAGGTAAAAAACAACAGTCTGAGGTCTCAAGGAGGTTGTGGGGTTAAATAAACATTATTCGAAGAGATTTTTAGTATCTGTGGCATCCCACAAAACTAGTGCATACATTGACAAAAAGAAACACAGAATTATGTTTATTTATGTTAAATGTCAAACAACTGTAATAGGTGGGGACGTATGCTAACACAGCTGCAAAGTATGTCAACAGGACTTTACAGATATGAGAAATTTCACGACTCTCCCATCAATCAAATTTTTGGAGTTAGTGATTAGTCCACCAAAATCTTTTTACAGTTACTCCAATACCAATGTCTTTACTTTACCCAAAGGATTACTCATTATAACAATATTTAATTTTGAGCCCTTACAGCCAAGTTTGGAGAAGTTTTGTGAAAAGTGACCATATATATATATATATATATATATATATATATATATATATATATATATATATATATACACACACATAATTATATATGTATATTATTACATATATACAAGTGTGTGTGTGTGTGTGTGTGTGTGTGTGTGTTAAGGATGGGATGAATCTGGAATTTCATTCGAATCGAATATCCTCAAAATTTCAAATACGAATCGAATATTCAGTGGCTTCAAATTCGATTAGAATACTGAACGGTGTTGAGATGTCTAGCCGGGATGCGACATCATCCCGTGCCCATGGGCACAAGTCCGGGCTGGAGTCGTCGGCATCGTGGCCATACGCGACAATCTTTTTGTTTACTTTCTGTCTGTTTCTGTTTCTGACCTAACCATGAAAACGACTTCTTACAGCCGCCAAACTTCTCACATATATTATGTATTATACACATACACACAGTTACAAAATATTATAATTTACATTCCTGCTAAGAATAAAACTAATAAAACAAACACACGCGAAACGATCTACGGTGGCTATGCGTAGAGCGGTAATTTATTGAAGTGGTCACTACATAAATGATCTTCATAAATTCTAGTTTTGAACGAGTTTATTGTGTGAAGTTTATTTGTTTCAGAAATGTTAGTATTTTGATTTTGTAACCGGGTGTGTGTAAATATATATAAGATATGTGAGGACTAGTTTGGCGGTTGTATGTTGTCGTTTTCATAGTTAAGTAACAAAGTATGATCGCCTGGTATTGAGTGTGCGACGGAAGAAAATATTCGAGCGATAGTCGTTTATATAGCTGTGAATTTTCGAATCGATTTGTGGAAAAAGGTTCAAATATTAGAAATACGAATATTCATCCTTTGTGTGTGTGTGTGTGTGTGTGTGTGTGTGTGTGTGTGTGTGTGTGTGTGTGTGTGTGTGTGTGCGTGCATGCGTACGTGCGTGTGTGTAACTAAAGTATAGTATGAGTAAATTACAGGCTGATTGTTAGACTGAAATTACTGAAACTGTTTAGGTGTATAAGCAGTAAAGGCAACACAAAGCACACATACAAATTATTCCCGTTAAGCCTCACAGATTACTAATTACCAGAACTAATAGTTTTACTACATCAACTGGTTCTGTAAACATCCAAACGTGTACAAGATGTATAGGTATTACTTACCTTTTCACTACTTCATTCTCACGCAGCAGTGTGGCCAGCTCCTGTAGTGGCTCCATCTGGGGATCAGCAATAGTGTGATCTTCAATCTTCAAACTTGTAGGTCTCTTTGGTATTGCACCTTCTGTCCCCATCTTGGTGGCCTTCTCCTCAGTGACACTAGTGCTTTTAAGGTCTTGTCTTTCCCCCGAGAGTGACCTATTTCTGTGACTACTGCGTCGGGATATGATGCGTCCAGTGAGTGGGTTCCCATGGCCATAGCCTTCAGTGTAGTCGTCTACACAAATGTCCGTCTCCAACATCAGATCTTCTGAATCTAAACTTCCTATCGATGTTGTCTCCAATGAGTCAATCATGGCTATAGGAGCTACTGCTCTCTTCCCAATCTCCAGTTCATAATAGCCACTGTTGGTTTTCGTATCACCTAAGAAAACACTGTCATCCCCATTTTCTGTTGAACATGAAACAGACCGTTGCTTGACAGTAGACGTTCCACTGTCAGAACTACTTTTTGTATGTACCGACGACCGTGAACTGGTACGAATCTTGCTGATGACACTGCCTTTCTTGCTCGCACACTTTTCTTTGTCAGTCATCTCAGGATTCTCACTTTTCTGTCCCTTCTCCCTCTTTGTCCCTCCATTGGAGAACCTCTGAAATGGTTGCTTAATCTTGTCTGTGAACTTGCGTGTCTTGCTTGTTCCCTTCTTGCCCTCTAAACCTGACTGTGGACAACCATGCTGAGGGCCTTTGCCACCTTTCTTTGCCTGTGTGCATGCATCACGAGTGCCACCAACTGTATCTTGCATACTTTTTGTGTGACTTCGGCTGGGGTTGTGGGAAGGAGACCTTGTTGGAATGATATTGGCATTCTTTAAGTCTTCGCTAATTAACTTTCTCCTCATCATAAGAGAATCTGTTGACTGTGTTCGCTTCTGTATGGAATCCGTGAGGTATTCACTTGGCTTGGATTCACTCATATCATTTGTCTGACTATGTGAGTCATCATCAATCATAAGGAATGGACCATCATGATCATCAGGCTCAAAAGAGAGTGATCGTTTTGTACCAACTTGTGATTGTGCTTTGCATTTCATTTTGGAATGTGTTTTATTGAGCGAATCTGTTGACGTGTGTGAAGATGCTACATTGCTGTTGGAGTCTGAATGTGTATGGAAGCCAAAGCGACTTGCAAACCCCACATTTCGTCCCCCATGCCGTGGAAGATGGCTTGTGTAGGATGTGTGTTCATTTACTTGTAACTGTTCACCGCTGTTTCTGTTGCATGTGGCTGAATGGCGAGCAGCACTGTAGGGTTTGCGGAAACCAAAGGAATGTTGTGAGCCACCATTTTTTTTCATGTCGGCAGGATGAATGTAAGGCAAATGGTGAATATTTGCTGAAGCACCTGTGGTGTGAGTCGAATAGCATGTACCCATTTAAACACCTCCCGTGTGTCGCTGTACACCTACAACAAGAAGCAACAATGTGTTCAGCTGCATGCAAACAATTGCCTATGCAAGTTGCTAATTATGAAATATGTTCAACAACACCAACAAAATGGGTATTATTAGCTGTGTGTATGCGTGTGTGTGTATTATTTTACACTTCTTAGATAATAAAATGTGCAAACTGCCAAGAAGCCCTAAGTCTTTTAGACAATATATGTATTTATACAAATTTTCAGTACAAGATCACCGGAGCCCATTGATCTCGGCCCTTGTCGATCTAAGCCCATGTCAATCTCGGCCCACGTCGATCTCGGCCCATGTATTAACATTAACTAAGTTGCTCATAACATTATGTCAATGGGCCGAGATCGACTTGGCCGAGATCGACGTGATTCTCATCAATATAATAAATTTATGTTGATTTCGGCCCATATTGCATTAAAGTGTTTATTCTAAATACGTTTTGTATGTCACCGATCTCGGCCCATGTTGATTTCGGCCCACCTGTGCATTTTTCAACCAGGGGATTAGATGAATAGGTATATTATGCACAACATTGTACTTTATGTTTCTGTTCTGTGGAATATATATATATATATATACAGTGCTGTATATATATATATATATATATATATATCTATGTATATAAAATAGGGCCTACAGTGTAGTATATTGGATGTATTTCAACCAGCGGATTAGGTGAAGAGGTATATAATGCACACCACTGTATTATTTCATCTGTTCATATCATATAAATTAAATAGTATATATTCATAATATATATGTATATATATATATATATGTATATATAATTATACATATATATATATATATATCATAGGGTCCACAGTGTAGTCTATTGGAATCAAAACGTAGTGCGTAACATAAATATCAAACGGTCTGATCGTCCGGGACTAGCAGTTTTAGAGCTCAGACTAGTAAGAGCAGTCCCTTTTACATAGTGCACATATATATATATAATTGTAATGTGAATATAAATATGTTGTGCCTCTACATAGTTTTTACACACATACATAATTTATATAAAAATATTATTTAAAATGTTTGTATTATTAAACATGCGCCCATTACAGGGTAATTAATTAATTCCTATATATGGATATTTGTAGGGCTTACCACGTCTGTATTGTTTGCGATTAGTTCCCTTTGAAATAAACAACTGTGCATATATTTATTGTTTGATTGCACAGCACTAACGGCTTCTTAATAAACAATGGGCTGCGCTAATCTAATTAAAGATGTTGAGCACATTGTTCCTGTTGAGACAACACCCTTACAGTGTGGGTTTATGTGTTGTTTGATTGCATAGTACTAACGGCTTCTTAATAAACGGTGGGCTGCCTACCTGCTCTAAACTAATTGAAGATGTTGAGCACATTGTTCGTGCTCAAAGCCTTTATGTCTTCAACTGACTGCAACTTATTTGAACGTATGCAGTGTGTGACAATCAATCTTTGGAGAAGGTTGTTACATTATTTACCAATGTGTCTCATTCATACTTCACAATAGATGATATATATATACATACATATATCTATCTATCTATATATATACTTACATACACTTTTTATTTATATATACACTCTAAAAAGATCATCCATAAATGCTGTGCAAAAACCTTCACCAACGTAAAATAATAATCATATAACATAAATTCTGCGCCGTACACAAATTAAACCAAATATCTCGAATAATTACAATCAAATAATTTAGCAATTGCCTAAATTTCGACACATATCAGAACGGACGATTCAGCCCATGTAGCTTGCCGGGAAATGTTGCAGATACGGATGATTCGGCCCGAGCAGGCCGAACTACAACGATTGTTGAAACCGATAATTCAGCCCAATGAGCCAATCTGTTGTTAAAACACCAATGTTTTAATATACAGGTAATTTTAGCTTCCAATCTGTTGTTAAAAACAATGTTTTAATGTACAGTTTATTTTAACTTCCAGTTAGTTTAATAGAAGCATATATTACGGCTGTACAAACAGTCCCACTAACAGGATGTATCGAGATCGATGTGGGCCAAAGACATGATGACTAGAAAGCTTAAAAGAACGTACGAGTTCATCTAATCTTTTTATTTGTGTACACAAACACACATATATTTTATTAGATTAGGACATGTAATTATATAAAATGAAATGGTGGGCCGAGATCGACGTGGGACGAGATCGATGGGCCGAGATCGACATGAGTCAGATCATCCATCATTGCTTTGGGTGTTGTTTCGGTGACTGGACTTGAGTGACTTTGTTCTTGGGTTGAAATTTGACCCAGATTGTATCGTGAGTTTCGTCTTAGTGCATTAGTTGGTGACTGTATGTGTCTGTCGCCGACTGTCAATGTCTGTGACTGAATCATGAATGTGTCGGAATTGCTGATCAAAACAATACGTTTATCCTTAAAAGATTCACATTTATACGTACCAAAAATCATTCCAACCGATTGTAGCCCATTTACGTGCATATCTGTTTTTATAAATGTTGAAGATCTTGAAAAAATGTAACACTAAGCCGAAATGTTTACGATAGTTTACAACCCCAATCCACGTATATTCGTTCATCGATTTTTCAGAAGGAAGCAACCAATGCGTACTTCCGGTTGCACTGTAGCAACTACCAGAGGACGCTACTCTAGCCTTGATTGTCCGTGATGAGGCGCCACCGCATATAGTTCGCAAGCTATGTGAATTATAATAATAAAGTTTATTTTCTGTGCCATGGCGGCCTAAAAGTACAATAAGTGCATTAGAACTGATAAAACAATTCATTAAAGTATATTAGTAAATATATAGGAAATTATAATAATATATAACTATAGTTATATGAAATTGTTGCTATGCTTTTAGAGGTGATTTCACCGATATGGAGTTGCCAAGTTACTTTAATTATAATATAAGTGACTAAGTTATAGTCAGTTGCCGTGAGTTCGCTTAAAAGTGTGACACCTAGACCTAGTCTACTCCTAGTAGGCGAGTGCAGTTCAATTATTCAGTGTTTCTGTCGTTTACCGTCCGTTATCGCGGCGGGATGTCTAGCGTTTTTCTTGAAACATGCGCATTTCCTTCTCCTTAGGCTTAGTATCGTATTCAGTTCCATTTTGGTGGTGGTATAATATATAGTCCGTTAAGTGCTATTTCGTCGACGCAAGAAGATCGGTGAACATGATTCCCATATTGTGCAGTCGTCTACACATTTGACGTGATCAGAATTTGTTCGTAGGTTGAAATGATATGTATATTTACATATACAATGAATTACATATATATATCTACATACAATATATAATATACCCAGATCGGCCTCGCGAGACTCGGCGTGCATCCTGGCAATGTCGGGCCTATCTATCCTAGGTCGGGCTGCGATATCGGGCCGCGATGTTGGCTAGTGACCGTATACGTAGGCACCGATGCTGCCGACATTGGACCGATATATGCCCAAGATAGGCCATACATGTCGTTATGCAGTAAAGGTTCGGCAGTAAATGTATTTTAGTATACCCTTTAAAATATAAACATACAAAATGTGTCGCATTAATTGTGGTGAATGTAATTTGTATAGGGCGAATTTAGATATATTTATGTTTCCAGAAATGTGCGCCACTTACTGTACTCCAATTATCCCGCCATGGCATCGGCCATATTAAAACATTTTGTAATCATATATGTAGGCCTAACGTAACAAAAACTAACTACATATAGGTTCAACACGTGTGGAAACAATATACATAGTTATACGACAGCTCTGCAGTTTCACGGTGCTTGCGTCTCTAAACCAGTCGATGAGTAGTCGGAGTCCCGATACTCTACCTCGAATCCAGCTCGCATCTGATCAACGTGGCACCGTTTACGAGAACCTTGTATAACGTACACTGGACCATTTCGTTCTAGTACTTCTCCATGTAGCCACTTCGGTCCCCTGTGTTAGTTTCGCACAAGGGCCTTCTCGGCACTCTGGAAAGAACTCAGAGTTCCTGTTGTATTCCGAAGAAGTCTCCCATCGACTATACTCATTTGACGTTCGGCTTCAGAAGATCCAACCTCGACTTCAGATTTCTACAAAAAAACAGTTGAGCTGGACCGTGTCCGGTTGTAGCAGATACGTCGAACTTGTGTTGAATAGATCGATCTGATCTGTCAGCTTTGACAGCGTTCTTGAAACTTTAAACCGTACGTGTGTTCCGCTAAGCCGTTGGTAGACAGATGATACGGAGCGCCAGTCACGTGACGGACCATTCATTTCTGTGAAGTGTTTGAATTCTCCAGACACGAACTGCATGAGGTCCATTACCTGATACAACTTGCTGTGGCAGACCCATTCTTGCAAATAAGGATCACAGAGTAGCTACCGTTTCTGCTGCAGTTGTTTTCCGCATCTCAAAAATGTCAGGCCAGTTGTGGTGCGTCCACTACAACCAAGAACATTTTGCCTTGAAATGGCCCTGCAAAATCGATATGCAGGCGTTGCCATGGGTACACTGGGTATATTCCCACCTGTGCAGAGGATCTTGTTTCGAGTTGTTTGCGACACCGTGACATCCTTCGCATCTGTTTGTCACGCCTTCGATGTCTTCATCCAGTCGGGGCCACCAGACATACCCTCTTGCAAGTCCCTTCATTTTGACAGTCCCCATGTGTCCATCATGAAATGTCTCCAGCACTCTGCCTCACAGTTTAGTGGGAACAATCACTCTATTACCCCATATCAGATTGTGATTCGACACCTTCCCAACCTGACTCCACCAGACATCACCAGACATACCACATTAGAAAGCAGTGCATCTCTGTGTATTTCCCTCCCTCCCTCCCTCCCTCCCTCCCTCCCTCCTCCCTCCCTCCCTCCCTCCCCTCCCTCCCTCCCTCCCTCCCTCCCTCCCTCCTCCCTCCTCCCTCCCTCCCTCCCTTGGCCTACTGTGAAACCATTCATATCAAACAAGGCGTTCCTAAAAGACCCCGTGATAATTCTCTCGGAAAACGATCAGATCATATCAGGCCAAAATTTCACTCTGAACGAGTTCCAAGTAAATGTCGCCCAAGACGGCAACTGAACCTATCCCGGAAGACATAGTAAACCATCCCAGCATCCAAACAATAACCGCCCACATCCCTGCTCCTATTGCTTTTGATTTTAGTTATGTCACCCCTGAATCAAACTCAAGAAAGGCCACTGGAGTTGACTACAAAAATTACAAAATCTTGAAGAATACAATTTCAGGAACAGTAGCAAAATTAATCAATTTCAGGAACAGTAGCAAAATTAATCAACCACTCATTTGTGACATCAGTATTCTCAAACACACTGAAAGAAGTTATCCCAGTGATAAGAAAAAAGATCCTTTAGACAAACAAAACTACAGACCAATTAGCATGCTTCCCGTTCATCTCTAAGCTATTTGAAAAGTCCATCAACTTCCAAATAAGCACTCATTTTGAGAGTATGTTCAACCCTTTCATCAATGCATTCAGACCGGGCATGGGGTGTCAATCCACTCTGTTGAGATTAGTAGAGGATTGGCGCAAGGCACTTGACAGTCATAAGTATGTCGCAGCCATTCTCATGGACCTGACAAAGGCCTTAGATTGCCTCCCTCACAATCTGCTCTTAGGTAAACTCTTTATAGGGCCTTTCAGACAAATCATGTAGATTAATTAGTAGTTATCTCAGCAATAGGAAATAGCAAGTGAAAATAAGACCTCACTACAGTGAGTGGGCTGACATCGTCAGAGGTGTACCCCAAGGCTCTTTTCTGGGCCCTCTTCTGTTCAATGTCTTTATTAATTGTATTTTTCACTTTCTCCTCTCTCTACAACTATGCTGATGATAACACCCTGTCTTATGCTCACTCAAACTCTTATTCACACTTTGCAACAAGACTGTTCTTCCGCACTACAATGGTTCAAAATCATCCAGATGAAGACTAACCCAACTAAATTCCAAACAGTTAGCTTCGGCAAGAGGGGAACTAGGGATATAACAGATTTTACTTTTGAAAACACTACCATCCACTGTGAAAACTCTTGTCTTTCTCAGCATTGAGATTGATTATTTGCTAACAGTAACAAACATATCACCAACATCTGCAAAAAAGGCAGTATTGAAGTTTTCAAATAAATAATATTGCTCCAACTTTTAGTCAAAATTGTATTATACTTAAATGCTCCCAGTATTCCCTGCGAAAGGATAAAACTGCAGTCATTCCTAAGGCAAACATCCAACTATGGACTTAAATCCTTTGTGCATGATGGGCCCCTTTGTCACCAATCTCTGCCTTCCTTGTCCCCTTTCCCCCTGGTAATGCACATCTGCCTTCACTCCCACCTTTCACTTTCATCCCGTTCTTCTCTGCCATTCCCTCCAAATCTCATAAATCAAAGTCACCCTTATTTATGTTTACGTTCCACTCTTTGGCCATCAGCTTTCGCAGCCAAACATTCTAGTCTATAGTCATTCCACATGTTCAGTCATTATGTTCATCTCCTCACTAGCTTCTTCGGTGATGACTGCCAGTTAATACTTCCTCGCCTAAACTTTGCACCATTGAGGCATTATTGTATTCCAGGTTGAACTATAATTTGTAATAGGAATTTATGAAAGTGTATTTATAACATGAACAATAGTTACTTATTTGAGTTGCTGCCATGTACCACTTTAGCAATAATACATAATTAAAAAAATTGTACCTTTGCGATTTTTTACACAATGTTTGCCTTTGCAAATTACCCATAACTACATCAAGCCAGTAGAATAATAAACATATGAGATATGTGTGCTCACGTTTAATTTTGCACTGTTTTATTGATCTTAAAATTGCATATTATGTGATAACGTGCACATGCTTGCCCTCTCTTAACGAAGCATCACCACCAGTGACAGTGAGAGTGCCAGTGAGTAGCTGGTAGGTTCTCCTACAGCCAAATCCTCAGCACTGCCTTTGTGATCTCTCCTAACACATGTTTACATGTAGTGCATGCAGAGTGCTTAATTACAAGACATTCTCTTCCAATTGTCCTACATGACCATTAATTCAATACAGATTCAGCATTAGCTCCAGTTAAGCACTACAGGTGGTATAAAACAACTATTTTATAAATATTCATAACAGCTTAACAAAACATGAGCATGATATGCAGAAGTTAATAGTTGCACAATTACAAGGTGATATTACGCTAACTGTTTAGTTACATGCTGTAACGATTTGTATGATGTCAGTAATGCACAGAAGCATACTAATTACTCGAGCATAAGTTAAGGATTCAGTTTCTTTCTAAACTAACTGCCACAATATACACAAGAGACTGTGTTTTGATGGAATTGTCAACAATGTCAACATTGATGATGGTTGTTAATTGTGTAAAAGTTAAAACCAATTAGAAAACATTATATTGTAGCATTTCTATACGGACAGCAGTACAGTGGTCTATGTTAAGCTGGTAACCCCAATGTTTTGGAGGGATGTCTTGAGTTCATCAAGTGTGGCTGCTGATGCCATATTCTGTTTCCACCTGGAGAGAGTGTCAAACACTAGGTCACTGAGGTTGCCATTCCTCTGTCTGTTATCGTACTCCAGGTTCACCAGATCTGCCTCGAGTACACCTAGTGAGAGACCCAGCATCCTCCAGTTCCTCATGGCAGTCTCATGTTTACTTATTCTCATCAACGTCGCTGTGCTTGTATCTAACAAAACATGCAAGAAGTAGGATGAGAATACTTGCACACAGTATGTATAAGACAAGCAGATGAATGTTGAATGGTTCATGATACTAAGAAGCTAAGATGGGTCAAGAATTAAAAGATACATTGTACATTGAGACGTGTTGGAGAAAAAACATGTCGAGACACACACTGAGAAATTACATCAGTACTACTGAAGGTAAGCTACAGTACTACTGAAGGTAAGCTACAGTACTACTGAAGGTAAGCTACAGTACTACTGAAGGTAAGCTACAGTACTACTGAAGGTAAGCTACAGTACTACTGAAGGTAAGCTACAGTACTACTGAAGGTAAGCTACAGCTCAAGTTGAAATCCCTGATTGATATATACCACCTACACTTTTGTTAGCCAAACAATGGCCAAGTAGCCCTGAAGTTTGTTGTGGACTATTATAGTGAGTTATAAAGAAATGTGTTTTCGTGAATCATATTCACTGGCTAGTCACTTATTAATTACTTATTGGATATCCATACCAGATTACCAGAAACATAGCCAAATTGTGTGAATGCAGCGACAGCACTGGTTATTAGTATTTTTTTTAGTCAAGATGGAGTTATGTATTTCCAATCCACTCAGCCAGCCAGGTGATCAGAGTGCAGTTGATACCCATAAAGTGTATGATATTTCATTAAACAGTTGTTCATAATATAAATAATTCATGTTTGTCTGCAACAGTTGTTAATATACTACAGAGATAATTAAGATAATTAAATAAGTATCAAAATAAAATAAACTTGCATTTACCAAAAAAATTATAGTTTTGAAGATACAGCTTAATTGTTGGAATACCAATTAGCTATGTTTTCCAGGCAGGCCTTCAATGCACAGCAGTAGGCAGTTTCACCAATATCCATTTATCAATTAGCCATGGTTCTTGGCAGGCCACCTAGCTTACTGGAGGTCAAGCCAGGCAGTCCCAAATGAAGAAGTATTCTTTCCCAGCATGCTCAGGCAAACATAGGCAAAATGTGGACATGTAGCTTTTTGGGAGGCCTTAGAAACATTCAATAAAATACAAAGTGTTGTCTCTTCCCCATAATCATCTCATTGGCATTTTATCCGGTTATTCATATGAGATGACCAGAAACACAGCCACATTGTGTAGATGCAGCAGACAATAGTATCTATAAAATACATATGAAATTTCAATCTACACTTGTATAGAATACTAATTTTATATCTTTGTCAATTGTTACTTATACAGGTGACAATAATATTTTAACTAGTAGACACCAAAGTCACATAATTTTAAAGATAATTAAACAAACTTCAATATAAGCACAGCTTGCATCAGTATTTTAAATGAAGATATAGCTTGATATTTAAATGTGATACAACATTGGCTTAAGTTGATAGTAGAAATGATTATTGATGTATTACGAGTCATGTTCATAAGCAGTAGCAAGACACACCTGTAAGTGAATCAAGGCCAGCTGCTGAGGCTCGTGCAGCCTCAGTGACATCAGTGGCATCCAGCTGCTGGACCAGCCAGGGATACTGGCGTTGTAATGCCTGTCTGAAACAAGCATATGCTTTTGGGCCTTTTCTCGTCAACTTTGTGAGTAACTCCTCAACACAAGACCGTCGCACAGCTTTGCTTTTGATCTCTGCCACGTCATCCAGGGTCAAGATGCTATCCTGGATCAGGTAATCAACTATGTCCTTGACATCGAGATCAGAGGCCAACGCACCCCAGTTCTTTGTTATGCGAAGCTGGTCTGGCTTGTCCATGTGTGTGGGGCGCTAGTCTTTGTAAACACACAAAACAAGCATATACATATACACCATATTGTGAACAGAATAATGACAATTTAGATTACTGAAAAAGTCTGAAGCAAGCATAAATTCTTAGATAACTTAACTTTGAAATGTCAGTGATCATCTTAGTCGCCCTCATCTATACATTTTCTAGTTGTCCTATATAACTTTTGGGAGATGTTGGCCTGGTAGAAATATTTACAGTGACCACTGGTGATACCAATAGAGGCTGAACATATTGTATTTTTAACACAGGGTGCTGCAGTACAGTGAAGTCTGTTGTTTCACGTTGTACAAGGAATTTCATATTTTTTAATATCACCATAAAGATAACAAACTCATCTACAAGTGTGTTGCTGGATGTATGACAGGATTGTATTGTTTAATTATAGCTGTTTGAACATTGCAAATATTATACATTCCATTATTCCAATTTCATGTAAAGGTACAATAGATTAAATTGCAATAATGGAATGATTGTTTTTAATATCACCTTAAAGGTGATAATCTTGTCTAGCAATACATTACGCTGGATCTACCCAGGATTTTTTTGAGTTATTGCTATTTGAACATCGTGAATGCTTAATCCTGCAATATATATATATATATATATATATATATATATATATATATATATATATATATATATATATACATATATATATAGATAGATAGATAATATATATATACTAACTATTTAATATATATATATATATATATATATATATATATACATATATACAATATACATATATATCTAACTGTTTGCATGGCATATAGGTGTTAGACAGCTGTTCATAATATATAATGAATTTGCGATATTAAAACCATAAAGTTGATATATTATATCAACTCAAAAAGTAAAATGAAACATGGTTATAACCAGTGTTAGTTTAGACTATGCTGTAGACGAATTACCTTTAAATGCGGTGATATAAAAAATATACATTACGGAATAGTCATTACATGTACACCAAGATATAACAAGCTGCTCCACTATTTCCTGTGCCTGTGCCACAGTCTGTGGGTCATTTAACTTTAAGCCAAGGGCATAGCTAAAGCTAAATCTCTTAATGTCTAGTTAATTTGCACTGAATTGTGAAGCCATGTGACTACTGGTCGAACCTATTCTTCTAGGCTACGTGTACTTCTTCTACCAGATGCCGGCCGCGTTCACCAGGCTGAACACCTTCGTATGTCTTTATTGTTAGTTCCTGTTTATTAGCGCCCTCTGGTGACGTTATTGATACCCTATCGGAGGATGAACGCGGTTTAGTCACTAGGTGGCAATCAAATGGCCAAACGTAGCGATCACATATTTTACCATTAACATAAATAACCATGTCAAAGGGGCAATCTATATGTCTAAATTACTCTTGCATCAATAGTTCATTTACACTGTTCCACCGATTCCTTGTAAATCGTTGCATTCTTGTGTGTAAAGGGGTAATTGTTTATCTGTAAATTAGTTAACGGCGCCGTTTATCGCTAAGGGGCAGCACCAATCAAAAAGATATTCTATATGGGGATTCCCTTCACCATAACGTCATTGAGTAGCCCATCGCGTTTTCAAGATGGCGGGGACGGGTGTTCTTCCTTTCGTTCGGGGAGTAGATTTTTCTCGCAATGATTTCAAGGTACACGATAAATGTATTAAAGAAACATCCGATTTCGTAATTGGAGTGTAGTTAGCTGGAGGATATCCGTATCACATGTACCACTAGTGATACGCTAAAGTATGCTAATGTTCGGTTACTCATCGAGTTTTCAGATTGGGATGTTTTGTGACTCCCTCCCTGTGTTGGCTGCATGCAGGCTGTGTAGGCGTAGCATAACGGGACTCGTACTCAGGATGGCTGTGTGCCAGTGTCTGGTAACTTGATACGTTTATTGGCGGCTGTCATGCGCGGTAGATATGAGCATTACACTCCCAGTTTCCTAATTAATATTCACGGGGTATTGATTAGGATTGGTCCTGTCTACCCTGGATTCAACTTCAAGTATCAAAACACATACAAGTAACAAGACAGTGACTGAAAGAGTCGATCTTTCACAATATTAACTGAAGTGGTTTTATTTTGTACTTGAGTGAAACTACAAGTAACTTGATCACCTCAAAACTACTTAAAAGTTCACTGAAAAAACTTTATTCAGTTGTAAACAGGAAGTATTTTCAGTAATCCTTGAAGTAGGAATAAAACTAAAAGTATCAAAGTCAACATTTTAATTTCAGCATTACTCCAGGCACAAAAAATGCTAGACTAAAAGAATTACAGTAGTCTACATAAACCTTAACCCAATAACAGTGCTCTTTAAAATACTATTTGCACTTCTCATTTCATCTAAAATATTTATTATGTGAATAATCAAATGTGTGTAGGCCTACCTATATTAGTACTTCTACATGGTTCACTGGATTATAGTTGTAATAGTCATGGTTTTTATGCTGATGGCAGTGTGTGTGCATATGCCTGTGTGAGTGAGTGTACAATTGTGCTGTGCCAGAGGTGAAGGTTTGAGAAAAGGTATAGTCAAAGTGGAAGTCAAGTGTGAACACAGTGTGTGTAAAAGCATAGAGCACAAGGAGGTGTGAAACAGTGACTCCCCTGAAGGCCTGGATAGTGACCAGGACCATCAACATGTTCATTGTAAGGGCATTCCACATGGAAAGAAAGAGTTTCAGTAGAACTTAAGAATGAAAAAGAGTTGCAGTAGACCTGGATATGAGAGGGGATAATATGATGTTTATTTATCTGATATTTAATTAATTGTAATTAATATCTTGTACTGTATAAGTTTGGAGGTATTAACATCAAAATGAATACTGTAGTAGACTAGTAGTGCAGTGTTGGGGTAAGCTACCGGTAGTAGTTATCATTGATGGCAATCTGTTGGTTTTGGATACAAGCAGGCAAGAGAGTTATTATCTCGCAGACTCGCAGTAATGGTGGTTGATCTTTGCAGACAAACTCCCTTTGTCACTACTTTGATTCAAGACAAAATTGACAGCACAGCACTGGAAATTATCTATTTTCTTTACCTTTGGGGTGTGGGTGGTATTCACTGAGTCTGTCTCCAGGGGAGCAACTACTAAAAGATAGCTTGAATGAGTAACTGTAGTTTTAACTTTGGTAAAATCGTCAAATGTATTACAGGGGTAGAACTACCCACTAGTCCGCTAGTCCGTCCACTAGTAAAGATAAGGGCGGACTAGTAAACCTGCGTAATAACTAGTCCGGGTGTCTAGCAAAGGTCAGTGTGTCATCCACCCCACCCTACAGTAGTCAGTCAAGTGCTTGTAGTCACAATGACCCTAACCCATCCACAGGCTGCTGGGTGTAATTGAATCCCAAGTCATTAAAACAGTGATAAATTATTGCCAATGAGCAACTGTTTACTGTAGCTTCATTTACTGATAAATGATGACATTTCCTTAGGCATTATCACCAGCTGTGAACTTATCTGGGCATTATTTGTAAGATTAATGGTTCTTTCAATGTCTATAATTTTCTAGTGCGATTTCTTTATTTCCATTAATACAGTCCAGTAGAGTAGTTTTCATAACGTAATGTGAGATAAATTTTCGAGACGATTATGGCAAATTCATAATGGTAGGGTCACTAGGGTGGTACTACTGGTCAATGAGCACAATTGGAATTGTTTTTCAATTGCACAGTATTTTAAAACAGATCATAATTATCTTCACCTTTTCATTAATAAATTTTGTTATTTCTGTATCATTTCGTTGTTACCTCTATGAAAAGTGCATTGTTATTTAACTGGGGTTGCAACAAATACTATTTTTAGTTTTAAATCAAATTGTAATGACTTAAATTTGGGTTGTTTTTATATTTTGCCGGACTAGTAAACCTTTTGGCAGACTAGTAAACTTTTGACTTTACTCAGGGGTAGAACTTCGGCATTTATTTTACTAGACTAGTAAAGTGAAAGGTTTACTAGTCCACCAAAATATAAAAACACTCCAAATTTAAGTCATTCCAATTTGTTTTCAAACTAAAAAATAAAATGTTGGAACCTCGGTTAAGTAACAATGCACTTTTCATAAAGGTAACAAAGAAATGATATAGAAATAATAAAAGTATTTAATAAAAAATGAAGATTAAAAAAAAATATTAAAAAAAACAAATGCGCAGTTGAAAAAGAACACCCATTGTCTCATTGGTCATGTTCATGTGTCCGTGTCTCATTGCCAGTCATTGGTCATGTTTGTCTGTCCCTGTCTAATTGGTGATGTTTGTGTGTCCATGTCTCATTGGTGATGTTTGTTTGTCCATGTCTCATTGGTGATGTTTGTGTGTCCATGTCTCATTGGTCATGTTTGTGTGTCCATGTCTCATTGGTCATGTTTGTCTGTCCCTGTCTAATTGGTGGTGTTTGTGTGTCCATGTCTCATTGGTCATGTTCATGTGTCCATGTTTCATTGGTGATGTCCATGTCTCATTGGTGATGTTTGTGTGTCCCTGCCTCCTTGGTAATGTTTCTCTGTCCCTGTCTAATTGGTGATGTTTGTGTGTCCCTGCCTCATTGGTAATTTTTCTCTGTCCCTGTCTAATTGGTGATGTTTGTGTGTCCCTGCCTCATTGGTAATGTTTCTCTGTCCCTGTCTAATTGGTGATGTTTGTGTGTCCCTGCCTCATTGGTAATGTTTCTCTGTCCCTGTCTAATTGGTAATGTTTGTGTGTCCCTGCCTCATTGGTAATGTTTCTCTGTCCCTGTCTAATTGGTAATGTTTGTGTGTCCCTGCCTCATTGGTAATGTTTCTCTGTCCCTGTCTAATTGGTGATGTTTGTGTGTCCCTGCCTCATTGGTAATTTTTCTCTGTCCCTGTCTAATTGGTGATGTTTGGATGCACCTGTTGCCATGTAGGATGGCAAGTTCCCGCACTATGTTGCTGATATGGCTGGACTACGGTGGATCCGTCTCAACCGCACTGGCATTGACAATGTGCCACAAGAACTTGCACATCTCGAGAAACTGGTAACTATATTTGCAAGTGGGAACGACTACCAGAATAACTTGTAAAATGTAAATTGTAATAAATGTTTGCTTATATTATTATAATTAATACACATTCAGTACATAACTGCGTTTTATGTAGCAAAGTCATTAGGTACTGTAACTGACTGCAACTGATTGGCATTAGTGCATTAAGAATTATCATTTATTACATGTCACCGTAAACTAAGTTCATATATATTTATAGCAGTTATTTCAGCATGGTATGCAGTAAGATTATTCACTATGCAGTCCTTACTAATAGGCAGAGCATTTCATTGAACACCACCACAACATCTATGGGGAGTTTTCAGCAATGCTGTAAAGCAGGATGAAAGATATTTTTCATTTAATAATTGAATACTTTATGGGTGAGTTTTTAGTCTTTTGGGCTGAAGCTCTAATGGATTTGTGATATTACTCCATCGGCCAGTAGCTTTCATATCTTGGAAACATTAAAGATCTATTGTTAGAATATTGCATATAGACATTTCTTCAGGTACTGTCATAAGTGTCATTACGCCAAAAAAATGATTGACTCATTTTATAAGCTTCCTAAGATCCTCTAGAGCCTAAAAGTGATGTACGTTCAGTTTTCTTATTAAAAAAAACTTCTGTAGCTTTTCCTCTAATTTTGCATAAATGTATCTGACGTTCATTGTACACAAACAATTTATTGTTGACTATTCTTTTGTAAGGGCATCTTAGGGCCTCCAACAAAAGCAACATGTTAACATTTTGCTGGACTTTTGGCTCCTCTCAGGACACTGCTGCTGATATCAGCCTTCTATTGTTAATGTGGCACCTTGACTAATTGCTCTCCTGCAGCAGTGGCAGGGGCTGTATCAATACCCCAGTTAACCCCTGTTGAACGGATAGTACACTGTCTACACATATTAAGCTACATCTTCAAAACTACTGATTTTCTATAAATGCAAGTTGTGTTTATTTTAATGTTTTTTAAAAAATATCTTTAAAGTGATGTGACTGGGGTGTATACTGGTTAAAGATATATTGTCACCTGTAAGTGACAAACATAAAAAGTAATATTCTGGAGAACTATACTATGAAAATTCATACACTTTGCTGATATTGTCTGCTGCAATTTGGCTGTGTTTCTGGTCATTTCATATGAATCACCAGAGAAAATGCCAATTAGGTGATTACGGTGAAGAAACTACAGGCCGTGACTATGATTCACTAAAACACATTTCATTTATAATTACCAACTCACTATATTGTCCAATGGACTTCAAGGCCTCTTGGCAATTTTTTTACTTTAGACCAATTTATAAGAAAAATGGGACCTAACAATCAAACTTCTAATGGACTACACTGTCTATTGCATAATGCCCTGGTCATGATTAGATATTGAGGTGTATAGGTTTACAAATTATTTGCGAATCCGATCACTTTGTATAGTGTTACACATGTTTGAAAGGTACCCAAACGCAGTCAGAACGTCCATGATTATTTGACTTGACTACATAAAACATCAGTTTTACCCATTAATATGTTTTTGTATTACAATATTTTCTGAAATATTTTGATATATAGAGTTTTATAGTACTGTCATTTAATCATGCTGGTATCTCTGTTGTGTCAAGCATATCTCCAACTACCATTGTCATGGATATGATGTTTTGTTAATGTGACTTATGGGTTGGTATGTCATGATATACTGTTATACATCCCATGCCATGCCACTACATATCAGCTTACATGAAGTAACCAGGCATAGGAATATGTGGGCCTAATTTAAAGAGTTAAATGGGGCTGAAACGCTTGAACAATCATCGCACAAACATACATGACCATGATTTGATGAGCTCAGAACCATGGTATATTTTAAATAATTTTTCAAACTTTGGCAACTTCGGCACTGGTTGCCACCATTACTCTTGAGCAAGCATTTGGTTTTTGACTCACCATATTTTTGTGTGTACAGAAATGTCTATTAATGAAATTATTCGGGGGGGGGGGCAAAATTACATTGATTAGATTATTAATGTAGCTTAGTTACGTGCAGTCACAAAGACAGTTCCGGTTGAACTTATCATGCGTGGTGTCAGGAACATCTGTCACTTGTCCACAACAACGTGCGAGACATCCAAGATGAAGTTGCCCGACTGCCCAACTTGCGAGTGGTGAACTGTCGACACAACAGGCTCAAGAACTCGGGCATCCCTGCTGATCTCTTTGGTCATGACGACCTCTCTGTCCTGGTAGGTGATATTCTCAAGACAAAATATAAACAAATTCACCAGTTAAATGAAGATCAAATGTGTGAATTAAAACATGTAACAAATGTATCAAGTTATATGATCTCTTTAATACACTGTAATACACTGTAATACACTGTAGTAAAGATTCTGACATCAGGAGTTTGCCTTTTTATATACGAATATGAATACATTTATTTCAGGTAAAAACCCATATACAATTGGTACATACATTAGCACATCTAAGTAGCCTATAAAATATAGAATATGTTAAAAAAATGAATAGATAAAAAATAAATAAGATAAAAATAAATAAGGTTATAAGTTAGATAAATGTAAAATTGTAGAAAAACAGATAAAATAATGAGCAATATACAGGATGTGATTGTATAATAAATATGCAATTCATGTAAATAAACACGGTTTGAAAAGTAAGTTATATAAACAACTTGCTGACTTTAAAAATATATATAATAATAAATAAATAATAAAGTTATATGCGAGACATGATGACTATCTTACATATTTACTGTGTACAACGAATTGGCCCAGCTAATCCATATTGGGCCATTTACTATTTCAAAGCAATTGTACATAACCCTAATCAAGTCATTATTTATGTTAAAAATGCATTTTTTTAAACCATAAATGTTCTTACGCAATAGGGCGTCAAATGTATCAATAGCATTATTAGCAAACATGCTACTTGCGCTGTCCCGTCGGTTATATCCCAAAATCCGTCTATGCATATTGTTGTAGGCAACTTTAGCTTTTAAATAAGAGCCCTTATTGAAGTTAACCCATAATTGGCAACAATAAGTTGTACAGCAATATGCATGAAACAGACGTAGTTTAACACCCACGGAACAGTGGTGAAATTTTCTGATAATGCTATTAGACCTAGCATAAAAATTACGAAGATGTCTCAAAATATCTCCGTCATCTTTCAGGTCATTGCATATTATCACACCTAAATATTTTGCTTCTTTTACATATGCAAGCTTGTTTACGTTCATATATATATCTGGACATTTCAGGTTAAAACCACGTGGTTTGAAGACCATGCACAACGACTTGATAGGGTTATATTCAACATCATTTACAAGCCCAAACTTTGCACATATGTTCAGCAAACCCTGAAGCCCACTAGGACTAGGAGCAATAACACATATGTCATCAGCATAGAACACGTGATTAGTGCAGTAGTTGTGTATGTGGCAACCTATACCAGCACTATTTAGCATATTGCTCAGTTCATCAATGTATACGATAAATAAATATGGGGACAAAATCCCACCTTGTCGAACACCATTAGAAACATTAAAAAGTCTGATGTTGTAGAACCCCATTTGATACAGAATGTTTGGGTTCTGTACCAGTACAACAGGATACGCATAAGTACAACAGGCACACCTCGATTAAGCAATTTTCTAAAAAGCGTCCAGTGATTGACTCTGTCAAATGCTTTTGAAGCGTCCAGAAAGCATGAATACACCGGGCTATTGTTACCTTTATAGTACTGAATAACATTTTTTAAAGCAAATATACAGTCCCTTCTTAAATCCAAATTGATTGTCGGTTGTATTAAGATATGGGGTCAACAGTTCCAGCAATATAATTTCTAATATTTTTGAGGCAACGGTGACAAGCGCAATTGGTCTGTAGTTATTTACATTGCTCGTGTCTCCAGACTTATTTTTTATCAATGGAATTATAATAGTTTTCATAAAGTCATCAGGTAGATGACCATGAGAAATCACTCTATTATAGAAAATGGACAACAGTATAGTTATACGCCTATCTGAATGAATAAAGTGTTCGGCAGATAGACCATCGTTGCCACATGCTTTTCCAGATTTCAACTTATCGATAGCATTTTGAACCATACAAGGAGTTATGAGTAAGTTATTTCCATAATACAAATATTCTGTGTTTTTTTGTACACGCTCTTTCACATTTTGCATATTTGCATCTGTGGTTACATTGTTTAGCAACAATTCAAAATGTGTTTTCCACATGGCGGATATGGCCGTAGGATCATTAGCACCATTGACATTTGTAGCATTGGGTATACCTTTCTTGTATGTTTTAGATACATTTTTCCAAAAACTGTCTGCATCTTAATACTTAATACCTGCTACTTTATGGAAGACATTGTTCATGGCTGCAATATTTTTTTTTTTTTTTTAAGAATTTAGCTTACTTTAGAGCATAGTTGGGCACATGCATTTCCAACTCCTAGTGCAAACAATGAACCCACACCGACTCATGTTGGGACTACCATACGTAGCAGGGTTATTGGAACAAACAATGAACCCACACCGACTCATGTCGGGACTACCATACGTAGCAGGGTTATTGGGACAAACAATGAACCCACACTGACTCATGTTGGGACTACCATACGTAGCAAGGTTATTGGAACAAACAATGAACCCACACTGACTCATGTTGGGACTACCATATGTAGCAGGGCTATTGGGACAAACAATGAACCCACACCGACTCATGTTGGGACTACCATACGTAGCAAGGTTATTGGGACAAACAATGAACCCACACCGACTCATGTTGGGACTACCATACGTAGCAAGGTTATTGGGACAAACAATGAACCCACACCGACTCATGTTGGGACTACCATACATAGCAAGGTTATTGGGACAAACAATGAACCCACACCGACTCATGTTGGGACTACCATACGTAGCAAGCTTATTGGGACAAACAATGAACCCACACCGACTCATGTTGGGACTACCATACATAGCAAGGTTATTGGGACAAACAATGAACCCACACTGACTCATGTTGGGACTACCATACGTAGCAAGGTTATTGGGACAAACAATGAACCCACACCGACTCATGTTGGGACTACCATACGTAGCAAGGTTATTGGGACAAACAATGAACCCACACCGACTCATGTTGGGACTACCATACGTAGCAAGGTTATTGGGACAAACAATGAACCCACACCGACTCATGTTGGGACTACCATACGTAGCAAGGTTATTGGGACAAACAATGAACCCACACCGACTCATGTTGGGACTACCATACATAGCAAGGTTATTGGGACAAACAATGAACCCACACCGACTCATGTTGGGACTACCATACGTAGCAAGGTTATTGGAACAAACAATGAACCCACACTGACTCATGTTGGGACTACCATATGTAGCAAGTTATTGGGACAAACAATGAACCCACACCGACTCATGTTGGGACTACCATATGTAGCAAGGTTATTGGGACAAACAATGAACCCACACCAACTTATGTTGGGACTACCATATGTAGCAAGGTTATTGGAACAAACAATGAACCCACACCGACTCATGTTGGGACTACCATATGTAGCAAGGTTATTGGGACAAACAATGAACCCACACCGACTCATGTTGGGACTACCATATGTAGCAAGGTTATTGGGACAAACAATGAACCCACACCGACTCATGTTGGGACTACCATATGTAGCAAGGTTATTGGAACAAACAATGAACCCACACCGACTCATGTTGGGACTACCATACGTAGCAAGGTTATTGGAACAAACAATGAACCCACGCCATGTTGGGACTACCATACGTAGCAAGGTTATTGGAACAAACAATGAACCCACGTCATGTTGGGACTACCTTTTTTTTTTTTTTTTTTTTTAAAAAAAAAAAAAAAAAAAAAAAAAAAAAAACTACCATATGTAGCAAGGTTATTGGAACAAACAATGAACCCACGCCATGTTGGGACTACCATATGTAGCAAGGTTATTGGGACAAACAATGAACCCACACCGACTCATGTAGGGACTACCATACGTAGCAAGGTTATTGGGAAAAAAAAAAAAAAAAAAAAAAAAAAAAAAAAAAAAAAAAAAAAAAAAAAAAAAAAAAAAAAAAAAAAAAAAAAAAAAAAAAAAAAAAAAAAAAAAAAACCCCCCCCCCCCCCCCCCCCCCCCCCCCCCCCCCCCCCCCCCCCCCCCCCCCCCCCCCCCCCCCCACGCCATGTTGGGACTACCATATGTAGCAAGATTATTGGAACAAACAATGAACCCACGCCATGTTGGGACTACCATACGTAGCAAGGTTATTGGAACAAACAATGAACCCACGCCATGTTGGGACTACCATACGTAGCAAGGTTATTGGAACAAACAATGAACCCACGCCATGTAGGGACTACCATACGTAGCAAGGTTATTGGAACAAACAATGAACCCACGTCATGTTGGGACTACCATATGTAGCAAGGTTATTGGAACAAACAATGAACCCACGCCATGTTGGGACTACCATACGTAGCAAGGTTATTGGAACAAACAATGAACCCACGCCATGTAGGGACTACCATATGTAGCAAGGTTATTGGAACAAACAATGAACCCACGCCATGTTGGGACTACCATACGTAGCAAGGTTATTGGAACAAACAATGAACCCACGCCATGTAGGGACTACCATATGTAGCAAGGTTATTGGAACAAACAATGAACCCACGCCATGTAGGGACTACCATATGTAGCAAGGTTATTGGAACAAACAATGAACCCACGCCATGTTGGGACTACCATACGTAGCAAGGTTATTGGAACAAACAATGAACCCACGCCATGTAGGGACTACCATATGTAGCAAGGTTATTGGAACAAACAATGAACCCACGCCATGTAGGGACTACCATATGTAGCAAGGTTATTGGAACAAACAATGAACCCACGCCATGTAGGGACTACCATATGTAGCAAGGTTATTGGAACAAACAATGAACCCACGCCATGTAGGGACTACCATACGTAGCAAGGTTATTGGAACAAACAATGAACCCACGCCATGTAGGGACTACCATACGTAGCAAGGTTATTGGAACAAACAATGAACCCACGCCATGTAGGGACACCATGTGCAAGGTTATTGGAACAAACAATGAACCCACGTGTGGGACTACCATGTAGCAAGGTTATTGGAACAAACAATGAACCCACGCCATGTAGGGCCCTACCATATGTAGCAAGGTTATTGGAACAAACAATGAACCCACGCCATGTTGGGACTACCATACGTAGCAAGGTTATTGGAACAAACAATGAACCCACGCCATGTTGGGACTACCATACGTAGCAAGGTTATTGGAACAAACAATGAACCCACGCCATGTAGGGACTACCATACGTAGCAAGGTTATTGGAACAAACAATGAACCCATGTCATGTAGGGACTACCATACGTAGCAAGGTTATTGGAACAAACAATGAACCCACGTCATGTAGGGACTACCATATGTAGCAAGGTTATTGGAACAAACAATGAACCCACGTCATGTTGGGACTACCATATGTAGCAAGGTTATTGGAACAAACAATGAACCCACGTCATGTTGGGACTACCATATGTAGCAAGGTTATTGGAACAAACAATGAACCCACGCCATGTTGGGACTACCATACGTAGCAAGATTATTGGAACAAACAATGAACCCACGTCATGTAGGGACTACCATATGTAGCAAGGTTATTGGAACAAACAATGAACCCACGTCATGTAGGGACTACCATATGTAGCAAGGTTATTGGAACAAACAATGAACCCACGTCATGTTGGGACTACCATATCACATGTGACAATGACAGCAACCACACATACATTGCTGATACCAGAAGTTCAAACAATACACACAAACCTACACAAAGCAACAGGAGTATGACACCATTGTTGGGCCACAGGACACTTAGTTTCCATGGGTAAGACCAAAGTCTTGACCTGAGAATCAAACTGGTATAAGGGGAAGGGGAAGGAGGCCTTTTCCCTCACAGAGAGCCATGAACAGAGACAAGGGATACCAACTGCCTTTCATCTGCAGCCAAATTATCCCACCGAAACCTTGAGCCATGTCACATGACCCCAGAACATGACAGACTCGTAGCTGTCTTAGCTGATGGGTCAAAATGTTATACGTTTTATAAACTGCTCTAAAGTAAGTTGATTTTTTATTAAACAACCTGGTATTTTGTTGACCAGTTAATTTCAAGAACGTAAAGGTCACGCATTTTAATTATCATCACCACCAACTTGTTGCAAGTATTGATAAGGTGACACAAAACAGCATACATGCATCAGAGACAGCAGTATGCGTATGCAAGGGGCACCTTGTAGTCCTGAACCCTTTTGAAAAAGCAGTAGTCATTTAGTTGATATTTTCCTTTTCCATCAATATGTTGAATGTTTCAGGACTTCAGCTACAACCAGCTAAAGGAAGTGCCACCAGACTTAGACAGGTCGAAGAACCTCCTTGTTCTCAACCTCAGTCACAATCAGTAAGTGCAACTACTAACTAGCACCTAGGGGTGTGTCTGAACGCAAGGGCTTGGGTGGGCCATTTAATTTTCATAAGGCAAACATAGCACAAGCTGTAAGTGGTGGAAGTGCATACAAATGGCATGCATATCACATCTTAAAGACGGAGATAGACAATGTATAGCAAAGACAGACTCTGCAGTTCTACCAAACAGTGTCAAGCACTGAGTTGAGAGAAGACCACTTGAGGTAGCAGCTGCTGGAGGCGGTGTTACAGTTTATGCAGGTGTAATGTCAGGCAGACACCATGTTGATCATTTTTCATTATTTTGAATGTAGCTAAACAAACATTGTGCCGGCCAAAAGACACTGTTGAACAAACATTACAGGATATCTTCCATCTATGCTGAATTGGTGCTAAAAGGTGTTTTAGTGTATGCTTTGCCAATGAAGTAACACCCATTGGGGCAAGTAATCTGTTCATGGGAGTAGTGGCGCATTATCTAATATGTTAAGTTGGACATCCATGTGCTACTGTTTGTTGTTTAGACCATTCCTAATGCCTACAGACATTTATGTGATAATGAATACTAAATAATTTACATTCTTCCTCTGCATTGTTAGAAATGTTTATATGATTATCAGACAATAAAATTATGTTTGACTGCGAGAATAAAATGAAAGTGATTGTACATAATTGTTATCTATAAATATATGGTTGTTATCTATAAAGTGTCAGCCAGGTGGCGCTGTCAGGCATTATTGTATCTGCATCATTTTACAGCCACACCTGAAATCTTTTTTGCGTGGCTTCATCTGTGTAAAAAGGGGGTGGGTATCTATTAGGCAGCGCACTTCTGAGGGGATAATATGATAATAACTTGGGGATCATTGTAAGTGTATCCCTGCTGAAGTGCTGGGGCCACTCACATCTGTTCATTCATCTCCTCAGGCCACGGGTTTCTCATCTACCATATGGCAGTGCATTTCAGACAACACTAGTACAGTAGTAGCAGTTACCCTGTGGTTGTTGCTGTGAGGGTAATGTGAGTGAGTTACTGTAATTAACTGTGACTTCACTCATTGCAGAATCTCCTCCCTGCCTAACCACTTGTTCATCAGTGTCACAGACATCACTTACCTGGATGTGGCCGACAACAGTCTGGGTGAGTACACAAACTAGAACAGCCTCATAATCTCACCTATCAGTCAACCGTCTGGGTGAATACCCAAACTAGAACAACCTCATAATCTCACCTCTCAGTCAATGGTCTGGGTGAGTATACAAACTAGAACAGCCTCATAATATCCCCTCTCAGTCAACAGTCTGAGTGAGTACAAAAACTGGAACAGCCTCATAATCTCACTCAACAGCTTGGATGAGTACATAGATCAGAACAGCCTCATAATCTCACCTCTCAGTCAACAGTTCGGGTGAGGACACAAACTAGAACAGCCTCATATTCTCATCTTTCAGTCAACAGTATGGGTGAGTACACAGATCAGAACAGCCTCATATTGTCACCTCTCGGTCAACAGTTACATTGATGCATAAGAAACCTGCCATAGTAGGATCATTATACTTTCACTTGATACCAAGTCAATGTCTGCCAACCTGTGGACTGTACATAAGACTACCGTGTCAGTGTGGTACTGATATGTCTGTCTTTTCTACCAAAATTCAATGTCGAGTCATTCTTTTACTGTTGTTTCATGTAGTAAAATGGCTCATTTCATTGATCATACATTGATCATGTTGATTCAGCCATGTCTATATGTACTTGGGCTAACCACTTATACAAGTTTCTACGTTTTCATATTGGTGGCTCCTTCTGAAAGTGAAACCTGTTTGTTCCCCTAGAGACGCTCCCCCCACAGCTGAGGCGACTCACCCAGCTACAAACACTCATACTGGATGACAACCCCCTGCTCCATGCACAGCTTCGGTGAGTTATGTCTTGAGTGTCACAATCCCTACAGCACCTAGGTCAAATGAGTTGGGTCACAACCCCCTGCTCAACACCTAGGTTAAATGAGTTGTGTCATACAAACCCCTGCTCAACACCTAGGTCAAATGAGTTGTGTCATACAACCCCCTGCTCAACACCTAGTTCAAATGAGTTATGTCATACAGCCCCCTACTCAACACCTAGGTCAAGCGAGTTATGTCATACAACCCCCTACTCAACACCTAAGCCAAGTGAGTTATGCCATACAACCACCTACCCAACACCTAAGTCAATCGAGTTATGTCATACAATCCCCTACTCAACACCTAGGTCAGTTGAGTTATGCCATACAACCCCCTACTCAACAACTAAGTCAACCGAGTTATGTCATACAACCCCCTACTCAACACCTAGGTCAAGTGAGTTATGTCATACAACCCCCTACTCAACACCTAGGTCAATCGAGTTATGCTATACAACCCCCTACTCAACACCTAGGTCAAGTGAGTTATGTCATACAACCCCCTACTCAACACCTAGGTCAAACGAGTTATGTCATACAACCCCCTACTCAACACCTCGGTCAATTGAGTTATGCCATACAACCCCCTATTCAACACCTAGGTCAATCGAGTTATGCCATACAACCCCCTACTCAACACCTATGTCAATCGAGTTATGCCATACAACCCCCTACTCAACACCTAGGTCAAGCGAGTGATGTCATACAACCCCCTACTCAACACCTAGGTCAAGCGAGTTATGTCATACAACCCCCTACTCAACACCTAAGTCAAGTGAGTTATGCCATACAACCCCATACCCAACACCTAAGTTAATCGAGTTATGTCACACAATCCCCTACTCAACACCTAGGTCAGTTGAGTTATGCCATACAACCCCCTACTCAACAACTAAGTCAACCGAGTTATGTCATACAACCCCCTACTCAACACCTAGGTCAAGTGAGTTATGTCATACAACCCCCTACTCAACACCTAGGTCAATCGAGTTATGCTATACAACCCCCTACTCAACACCTAGGTCAAGTGAGTTATGTCATACAACCCCCTACTCAACACCTAGGTCAAACGAGTTATGTCATACAACCCCCTACTCAACACCTCGGTCAATTGAGTTATGCCATACAACCCCCTATTCAACACCTAGGTCAATCGAGTTATGCCATACAACCCCCTACTCAACACCTATGTCAATCGAGTTATGCCATACAACCCCCTACTCAACACCTAGGTCAAGTGAGTGATGTCATACAACCCCCTACTCAACACCTAAGTCAAGTGAGTTATGCCATACAACCCCATACCCAACACCTAAGTTAATCGAGTTATGTCATACAATCCCCTACTCAACACCTAGGTCAGTTGAGTTATGCCATACAACCCCCTACTCAACCACTAAGTCAACCGAGTTATGTCATACAACCCCCTACTCAACACCTAGGTCAAACGAGTTATGTCATACAACCCCCTACTCAACACCTAGGTCAATCGAGTTATGCCATACAACCCCCTACTCAACACCTAGGTCAATCGAGTTATGCCATACAACCCCCTACTCAACACCTAGGTCAAGCGAGTGATGTCATACAACCCCCTACTCAACACCTAGGTCAATCGAGTTATGCCATACAACCCCCTACTCAACACCTATGTCAATCGAGTTATGCCATACAACCCCCTACTCAACACCTAGGTCAAGCGAGTGATGTCATACAACCCCCTACTCAACACCTAGGTCAAGCGAGTTATGTCATACAACCCCCTACTCAACACCTAAGTCAAGTGAGTTATGCCATACAACCCCATACCCAACACCTAAGTTAATCGAGTTATGTTATACAATCCCCTACTCAACACCTAGGTCAGTTGAGTTATGCCATACAACCCCCTACTCAACCACTAAGTCAACCGAGTTATGTCATACAACCCCCTACTCAACACCTAGGTCAAGCGAGTTATGTCATACAACCCCCTACTCAACACCTAGGTCAAACGAGTTATGTCATACAACCCCCTACTCAACACCTCGGTCAATTGAGTTATGCCATACAACCCCCTACTCAACACCTAGGTCAATCGAGTTATGCCATACAACCCCCTACTCAACACCTAGGTCAAGCGAGTGATGTCATACAACCCCCTACTCAACACCTAGGTCAATCGAGTTATGCCATACAACCCCCTACTCAACACCTATGTCAATCGAGTTATGCGATACAACCCCCTACTCAACACCTAGGTCAAGTGAGTGATGTCATACAACCCCCTACTCAACACCTAGGTCAAGCGAGTGATGTCATACAACCCCCTACTCAACACCTAGGTCAAGTGAGTTATGTCATACAACACCCTACTCAACACCTAGGTCAAGCGAGTTATGTCATACAACCCCCTAATAAACACAGTGACTATCTAGACATGCCCCTACACAGTGACATATCTAGATGTACCTCCAAGTAAGGCTCCAACACAATGACTATCTAGACATGCCCCCCAACAGTGACATATCTAGACGTGCCCCCTATACAGTGAATATCTAGATGTGCACCCCACACAGTGATATATCTAGACATGCCCCCAATTCAGTGACATATCTAGATGTGCCCCCCACACAGTGACATATCTAGATGTGCCCCCAAAACAGTGACATATCTAGATGTGCCCACCACACAGTGACATATCTAGATGTGCTCCCAACACAATGGCATATCTAGATGAGCCCCAACACAATGACATATCTAGATGTGCCCCCAACACAATGACATATCAAGATGTGCACCCTCTCACACAGTGACAAATCTAGATGTGCCCCCACACAGTGACTATCTATTTTGCCCCCCAGACAGTGACATATCTAGATGTGCCCCCCCCAGACAGTACATATCTAGATGTGCCAGACAGAATGCCTGTTTAGAAGTGTCACTTTGTGACATTGTGACATGGTATTTGCAGTCAGCTGCCAGCTTTGGTGTCACTTGAAACTTTGCACATGAGAAACACCCAGAGGACGCTGAGCAACTTCCCCGTGGGACTCGACTCACTCGCAAACCTCCAAGGTAAGAGTCTCACATACAATGTTCTTACAGATAAACATCCAAGGTAATGGCCTCACATGCAATGTTCTTATAGATAAACCTCCAAGGTAAGAGTCTCACATGCAATGTTCTTATAGATAAACATCCAAGGTAATGGCCTCACATGCAATGTTCTTACAGATAAACCTCCAAGGTAATGGCCTCACATGCAATGTTCTTACAGATAAACATCCAAGGTAATGGCCTCACTTGCAATGTTCTTACATATAAACATCCAAGATAATGGCCTCACATGCAATGTTCTTACAGATAAACATCCAGGGTAATGGCCTCACTTGCAATGTTCTTACAGATAAACATCCAAGGTAATGGCCTCACATGCAATGTTCTTACTCACTTTCAAGGCATAACTAACAATATCTATGGTTTTGGAAGACCTTTTTTTGCTCGCTTAAGTTTTTTTACCCGTCCACCCATATTTTTACCCGTCCATATTCGTTTTTACCCGTCCAAATGATGGGTGGACAGGTCTCTACATAAAGCTATGCTCCTAGATGTCAATCTGTCCCACAATATGTCATGTGTCTCCTAGATGTCAATCCGTCCCACAATGTCACGTCATGTGTCACCTAGATGCTCACTTTCTCCTACAATGCCTCACTTTCTCCTATAATGCCTTGTCCTCTGTGTACTAGATGTTGACCTGTCCTACAGTGACATGTCTTGTGTTCTAAATGTTGGCCTGTCCTACAGTGACATGTCTTGTGTTCTAAATGTTGACCTGTCCTACAGTGACATGTCCTATGTGTTCTAAATGTTGACCTGTCCTACAGTGACATGTCCTGTGTGTCCTAGATGTTGACATGTCCTACAGTGACATGTCCTATGTGTTCTAAATGTTGACCTGTCCTACAGTGACATGTCCTATGTATCCTAGATGTTGACCTGTCCTACAACGATCTGCCACGTGTGCCAGAGCCTCTCTACAAGATCTCGTCCCTGAAGAGACTTAACATCAGCAACAACGCAATCACAGAGCTGTCTTCACTCATAGGTACGACAGCTCACAAAAGTCTCATTTCGCTAAATGAAGATATATCATAAGTGTACTACAGTTTAACAGATTACATGTTCAGACAGTTTTGCAGAAATAATGATTAAAAATATTACATAATTCTGGATTAATTTGTAAAATAGACTTTTATAACTGGCATATCCACTCACTGGGATATCTATCATTCTGTTGAAAATTTAGTACTGTTTTTGAGTTTGACAATGACCAATTCTTTATGCTCCTCTGGGCTTGGTTTCTGAGGATTTAGGTGCAAAAGAAGTTACGTTATTATTACGTAATAATGTTAAAGGAAATAAAAACACCTTGCACGAATTCTTATTTTGTTACCTCCTGATGTATATTATCATGTACACCAAGCCAAAAAACAAAACATTTTAATTAATCAGAAATTCTTATTTTGTTACCTCCTAATGTATATTATCATGTACACCAAGCCAAAAAACAAAACATTTTAATTAATCAGAAATTCTACATTTTATGCTATGCCACTCGACTTTTTTGAATTTGCATATCTTTTCCCGTATACAATGCTAGTTTTTTTAAAGTAGAAATGAGTGTCAGAATGAGGTTTGTGTGATATGTAGACGTAATACAGAAATGTCATCATAGAGGCACTAACAATTATCTTACAGCTCAACACAAATTCAATTTTGTTGAAAAATATTAAGCTGAACAAGCCGATGCCGACTGTTTCATTACCTGACTCTGAAGGCAGCTTTACCTTTATGACACTTTACCTTATGGCATTTCTAGACTAACATGAGTGGGTCCACTGAAGAGGGGGCTGCTGGAGAGGAAGGGGCATTTATACAATTTCATATAACAATTTAAATCCGTGGACTCTAGTCTGTCAGTCCCACTTGCTCACATGTTGTGCTTCTTTTAAAATCAAGTGTCACCATTTTGAATCCTACATGATGATTTCCTTTTCACACATTTGTCCCAACATATTATAAGGCAAATTTTCTTTACAGTTATGCACTGTTTGTAAAAAAAAATCTCATTTATTAGCGGAAAAAATTAAAATATTGTAAACAAACATTGTTATCATCACAATTTAAATATTTTCATTTTTGTGACAAATATGATTATTATAAAATGAGAAAATATTTACTAACAGTGCACCGTTGTATAAAAAGATTTGGTTTATATTACTTTAGGAAATAAATGTGAACTCTAACATTATATGTGCACAGAAGGCATGGAAAGGCCTGTATTGCCTCTGATGTTATCACACCACATGACCACCTAGCTAATTAAATGTTACCACACCACATGACCACCTAGCTAATTAAATGTTACCACACATGATCACCTAGCTAATTAAATGTTACTACACCACATGATCACTTAGCTAATTAAATGTTACCACACCACATGATCACTTAGCTAATTAAATGTTACCACACCACATGACCACCTAGCTAATTAAATGTTACCACACCACATGACCACCTAGCTAATTAAATGTTACTACACCACATGATCACTTAGCTAATTAAATGTTACCACACCACATGACCACCTAGCTAATTAAATGTTACCACACCACATGATCACCTAGCTAATTAAATGTTACCACACCACATGACCACCTAGCTAATTAAATGTTACCATACCACATGACCACCTAGCTAATTAAATGTTACCATACCACATGATCACCTAGCTAATTAAATGTTACCATACCACATGACCACCTAGCTAATTAAATGTTATCATACCACATAAACACCTAGCTAATTAAATGTTACCATACCACATGACCACCTAGCTAATTAAATGTTACCACACCACATGACCACCTAGCTAATTAAATGTTACCACACCACATGATCACCTAGCTAATTAAATGTTACCATACCACATGACCACCTAGCTAATTAAATGTTACCATACCACATAAACACCTAGCTAATTAAATGTTACCATACCACATGACCACCTAGCTAATTAAATGTTACCACACCACATGACCACCTAGCTAATTAAATGTTACCACATGATCACCTAGCTAATTAAATGTTACCACACCACATGACCACCTAGCTAATTAAATGTTACCACACCACATGACCACCTAGCTAATTAAATGTTACCATACCACATGACCACCTAGCTAATTAAATGTTACCACACCACATGACCACCTAGCTAATTAAATGTTACCACACCACATGATCACTTAACTAATTAAATGTTACCATACCACATGACCACCTAGCTAATTAAATGTTACCACACCACATGACCACCTAGCTAATTAAATGTTACCACACCACATGACCACCTAGCAAATTAAATGTTACCACACCACATGATCACTTAGCTAATTAAATGTTACCACACCACATGATCACCTAACTAGTTAAATGTTACCATACCACATGACCACCTAGCTAATTAAATGTTACCACACCACATGACCACCTAGCTAATTAAATGTTACCATACCACATGATCACCTAGCTAATTAAATGTTACCATACCACATGACCACCTAGCTAATTAAATGTTACTACACCACATGATCACCTAGCTAATAAATTGTTACCATACCACATGATCACCTAGCTAATTAAATGTTACCATACCACATGACCACCTAGCTAATTAAATGTTACCGTACCACATGACCACCTAGCTAATTAAATGTTACCACACCACATGATCATCTAGCTAATTAAATGTTACCATACCACATGACCACCTAGCTAATTAAATGTTACCACACCACATGACCACCTAGCTAATTAAATGTTACCATACCACATGATCACCTAGCTAATTAAATGTTACCATACCACATGACCACCTAGCTAATTAAATGTTACCATACCACATGACCACCTAGCTAATTAAATGTTACCATACCACATGACCACCTAGCTAATTAAATGTTACCATACCACATGACCACCTAGCTAATTAAATGTTACCACACCACATGATCACCTAGCTAATTAAATGTTACCACACCACATGACCACCTAGCTAATTAAATGTTTCCACACCACATGACAACCTAGCTAATAAAATGACAGCTGTCCACGGCAAGTGCTACACAGATAGGATTTTAATCAAATTGATACTACATGTGTATTTTTCTGGATTTTTTTTATGTTGTCAAATGAAATATGCAGTGTTATGCGAAACGGATTTTAGCTAATGCCTTGTTTTAATTTTATTTGGTTTTTGTTCTACCATATCAGGTTTAAATCATGATGATGCACTGTTTCTGTGACATAAACTGTTTGTGTGACATCTTAGTGTCACACTTCAATCAGCCCCCCCCCTGTTTCCCACCAGTGTGGTGTAAATGTCTCCTGCCAACTGTCAGCCTCCTGATGCCAGTATGTCATCTCAGTCAGATCGTCTCACTCTCAGACCTTTGCTTAAAGTCAGGTTCACATAATGCCATTGTTTATACACAACTCATTACATGTTTGTTCTTACAGATACCTGGGCTAACTTGGAATTTTTAAACTTGTCACGAAACAAGTTGACAGAATTACCGGTGAGTAATTAAGCCTTGTTGACAATGATCCTGTCGCCTGTGAAAGGCTGTCACAGCAATTACTTGGGGGGGGTATAATGTATGTCTGTCAGTATGCTACACATCCACTCCACCCTCTCTGCATAAATGCAAAAAAAACTAACAAATTACAGTGAAATTCTAATGTATTATTATAATTTGACATGCAATAAACTTGACAGATATGTTTCATAAAACCTAGCATATCTACAAAATTTCAGATACGTATGTTTTGTCGTTTGGGACAGCTGTCGGGCCAAGACTCACATCTACAATGTACATAGAGGACAGATTCTGTGTGAAATGTTAAGTGACACATACACTCGTAGTCTCGTACAGCACAGATGTGATATGTTACAGAACTCACTGTGTCGACTGACAAGTCTCCGTAAGCTGTATGTCAACAGCAACCAGATTGACTTCAATGGTATCCCAGCAAGCATTGGCAAAATGCACGACCTCGAGATCTTCAGCATCGCCAACAACAACCTCGAGACAATCCCAGAGGGCGTGTGCAGGTAAGGGGACAAGGGTGATCACGGATGACAGGGTGAGATTTGAGATGGGTATGCAGTTGAGGAGGGGTGAGGTATGGAGGACTGAATAGCTCTGTAGGGCTGGAGGGGTGTGTAGGGCTGGAGGGATGTGTAGGGCTGGGGGGGTGTGTAGGTCTTGATGGGTGTGTAGGTCTTGTGTCACTACTTGTGACCGACCAAGCTTAACAATACTCTAGTCACTTACGTGACTACTACAGAGTGATGAGCTGAAATAAGAAGGGTATGTATGTCTTGAGGGGTATGTAGGTCTTGAGGGGTGTGTAGGTCTTGAGGGGTGTGTAGGTCTTGAGGGGTATGTAGGTCTTGAGGGGTGTGTAGGTCTTGAGGGGTGTGTAGGTCTTGAGGGGTGTGTATGTCTTGAGGGGTGTATAGGACTTGAGGGGTGTGTATGTCTTGAGGGGTATATATGTCTTGAGGGGTGTGTAGGTCTTGAGGGGTATGTATGTCTTGAGGGGTGTGTAGGTCTTGAGGGGTGTGTATGTCTTGCGGGGTGTGTAGGTCTTGAGGGGTGTGTAGGTATTGAGGGGTGTGTATGTCTTGAGGGGTGTGTAGGTCTTGAGGGGTGTGTAGGTCTTGAGGGGTGTGTATGTATTGAGGGGTGTGTATGGCTTGAGGGGTGTGTGGGTCTGGAGGGTGTGTGGGTTTTGAGGGGTGTGTAGGTCTTGAGTAGTGCTGGTTCGATATTCGATATATCGAAGTATCGTGATACTTGCGAAAGTTCGATACCGATATTTAGTGGTATCGCGATACTTCGATACTTTTGGTATCGAACGCCCACTGTTCGATACCTTCGATACTTTCGATACCTTCGATACCTACGATAGCTTCGATACCTTCGATATTTCGATACTTGACATCGAGTCCATTCGACGATGTCGATGCGAAGACGCAACATCGTTGTTGATGACGACGTTGTTTACGGGAGCTATCACTACAGCGCTTCGCAGCCTAAATTGACTTAGGCGTGTTTGTTTAAAAATAATATAACATAAAATGTGAATTGTTTTCTAAAACTTTATTGTAGAGTTAGTTTGTATAATAACTGTTTTCTGTGAGCGATCTTAGCCTAGGTCAGACTTCGCTTAGCCTCGTTATCCAAACCAAGGATCGTACGTGACGCTCTCGCTTGGTGGCACTACCATGTCATCTTTCTCCCTACTTTACTTACGGTTAACGCGTACAAAAACACACATCCAATAGCATTTTTATAGAGTGTTTATTGCACGCACTAGTATTTATGAAACTAGTTTAATAATAATATGTGACCCAGCACAGCAAAATCAGGAATAAGTAGGAAAATCACTTTTTGAGTTAAAGGTACCATGTGAAAGGTAAATTTATGGGCTTTCCAACGATACCAAACACAAATGTCTAGCTGTATTGGTCGTCAAGTTATTGTTTTATAAAGAGAAGGTGTACCAAGTCATTTTCTGAAAAACGATTCTGAGAAAAACAGCTTTAAAGTTTAATGAAGTATTTTAATACATTTGCAACATAAAGACAGATCATAGGAGCGTGAAATTTGGCACAGTTGTAGACCACCTCAATATGCACAGTTTGGTGAAATTTCACCTTTGCAGCTCTTATAGTTCCAGAGATATCCCTTTAGAACATTCTGCAACAAATCGGAAATCGACAGTAAAATTTTCACAGAACCTAGCCATGTGTTCTGTCTGTTTGTGACACAGCACGACACAATCACTGCTTCTTTTGTCATTTTTTGATGTGCCAATGGCAGCAGCCACTTCACGTGATGGGCAGACTGTTGCAGCAGTGGACTGGTGCGGCTTCGGATGTGTCGGCTTTGCTCTGGACAGTTGATGTCCGCAGAATTCATTGATCTTGTCAAACAAACACTATTGGTGGATGTTGAGGCCTGGGGGTGGTGGTTCTGTAGGTAGAGCAGCAGGTGGGTAGACTCCTCGCCTGTGCTGCAAATCGAACCGCTGTTTGTCATCGGATGGCTGCTTCCTGGCGAACACGACAGTGGGTTCTTCAGACGTAAACCTGACACAAAACAAACATAATAGTCTTAACTTCCCATATACAAAACATTTAATGCTGCAAAAAGTTTATGTAATGACTGTCCATTATTTCAAACTGGAGATATATGGACAGTTGATCTTTAAATCAGATGACATATACATAGTGAGCCCAGCAGCTAGGTAAATAAGCAGGCTAACAGCATAATTGACGAATACCTTGGATCATTTAGAGTCAGCTCTGAATCTTATAAACCTTCCATCCCATTCCTTAACTGCTCTAAATCGGAAAATAAAAATGTCTTCTTTCTTACCTGTTGCCAAAAATTACTCGCCTCCCCTAATAATAAAAAATATTCTACCTAATAAATGTGATCATTAATTTCATGAAGATCTACGTACGATAATAACAAGCAGGTATAAATAAGTTAAAAACACAATTCTAAATGAATTACAGTACTAGTTATCCCTAGTATATTACCGTACTAGAACATTACCAGTCACATTGATACTCTCACACTAACAGAAAAACCACGGGTTTATGTGAGTCATGGCATGTCATTGTTAGAGAGCTCAATGTGACAATGAGTGAGGCTGAGCCTGCCACCACAGCAAAAAAGTCAATAGAGCTAGTATAACTTACCCTCAGTCTGGCTGTTATCTCCTTTGCATTCGTTCGGGGTGTCAACAATTTCCCAATCCATGAATTGTTGACAGCAGGGTCCATCATCAAAACACCTGCAACCGCAGATGAATCCACGAATGTGTTCAAGTTCTTGGTCTAAATCTACGAGTACATTTTCAGCAGCGTTGGCGTTGCGATCCATCATCCACGATCGAAGCTGTCAATGTCAGCTGTCACTTGGTATTATTCTTCCTCGCCACTTTAGCACTCAGGGCCAAAACGACACTCCCTGCTTCACTGTTGTTGTCTGACACGTACGAATCCAGTAAACTCTCCATCCGATACGCGCCTAATAGTTGTGTCAAAGATTCGTTGTCAAACACTCCGTGCAGATTTTGCCATCGCGGCCATCGCTGAGGCCTGAGCGCTAGGTCGATCGATGTCTATATCACGCTGCTGTGCAACATCCATGCTATTGTTGAGCCTATCACTGCACATGTTAAAACCTATGTAACTAACAACTAAAACTATGGCATTGACAACTTAATAGTAAATTAGAATTCGCAGATTTTATACAAAACGATGTCCGGTGCACCCGATGTCGAACGAAAACAAACATGGATTCGCGTGGGTTTAAAGGTCAGCCGCCAATCAGCGGGGCGCATTATATCACGTGATTTCGCCAACGTGCTCTTGTTTACGTTTTAGCTTCGTTTTCAAGCATTTTAATTGGCTTTATACTGACATGTGACAAATTTCGCGCGTGGGAATACATCCCATAATAGTTCAGCTTCAAAACGATACCAATATGGCGGGGGTAGGCAGGACGTTAAGGCGGACACGATGCATCTGAATGAAGCACATTTTTCGTTCTTCGTGCTCACTGAGGTCGACATAGCTGTTCCAAATATCTCTTTTTAGCAATGTTATCACTCGTTTTATGATGTTACAACAGCATAATAGTAATCTACGATAACTACATTAACTAAATTCACCTATATCTGAAAATCGACCTTTCCATCCAAAAATACCCATTCGCGCACTTTGAAGCTGATTTGCCAGCTTCGGCAATCCCGACTTATTCCTGATTTTGCTGTGCTGGGTCACATATTGTTAATATAAATAATTATTCGAGCGCGATGCGGAGGCTTTGTTTATCCGGGTTCCGTTTGGTGGCGCTGTTTTGTTGTTTGGTGGCGCCACCATTTGCCGTACATGACGCCCACAACCAAGACGAACGACAACATGTCGAATGTTCATCGCTAATTTGGCACTTTTCCAACAAAGACTGTCTGCTAGAAATGTCTCAAAGATAGTGAGGGAAATACATCGAACATGTCACCAATCAAGAAGCTATCAAAACGTGATGATCAACTTTCATCGTACGGCATGTGATGTCGACGTCGTCGACGTCGTGGACAACGTCGCATTGCCATTGACTCGAGAACATGTTCTATCGAAATATTCGACAATGAGCAAGCAGTGGACATCAAGTTACAGTCGAAGCGAATCGCCATCGATTGCTGAATCTACTAAGTAACTGCGGCCACAGCGTCAAGAAGTGACATATACGACGTGACTGATTAACGATGACGATTCGCTTACTGCATCTACTGTCACTGTGACACTGGCACTGGCCAAACAGGTTCACCACTGGCAGAGCCAGAGGTAGAGGAAGAAACTGACCTGTTCTTGAAAACAGTTGCAAAAACATAATGGGGCTTGTTATGTGTACTTGATAACGTGGTAATTTAAGTTTTATATTTAAAAAATATTGGTGTGAACTGGGAAGTACAATTGTAATTTAAATTAATATTTTTCAATTATTAATTAGTGTTATTTTATTGTAATCATCTATACAGTTTTGATGCTAAATCACAATTATCTTTATGATAGAATTAATAATAAAACAGTTATAACAGTGAGGGTTCAGCTGTGCTGGCAGTGACACTATTATAAGTGATAGGTGTTTTTATATAATAATAACATATTATTTGTATGTTTCATTTGTTTCAGCTGTATTTGTTGATGGTCATTTTAGGAGACACATTGACTTGAAATTAAGCTGCTATATTAAAGTGTATTTACAAACAGCTGGGGTGAAGTACTGTTATTAATTAAAAATAATTCAGTGCAATTAATTAATTAATTTGTCACTAGGTATTTTATTGCAGTTGTCTTTATTGTTTTAATATTATATTACAATTACCTTTTAGTTTTACAACAGTAATCAATTATATTGAAACTGTTGTTTGGGTACTTACATAAATTGAAAATTGCATATTAATCATTGTTTGCATGACTATAAAATTGTCACATATTTCCATACAAGTGAAACATTTTGTGTTTCTGTGGCATTAGTCTAAGTGGATAATAGTGTTTCTTTGAAGATCTCTACTGTACTGGATTACACTTATAAGGTAAATTTCGAGTATCAACTAAAAATCTAGTATCGATTGATATCGAAGAATTCTGATATCGAACCAGTAATATATCGATTGGTATCGAAGAATTCTGGTATCAAACCAGTAATATATCGATTGATATCGAAGAATTCTGGTATCAAACCAGTAATATATCGATTGATATCGAACCAGCACTACTTCTGTTGCATACTGTGCTTCTACTGGTAACTGTGTTCTATGTGAAAATTTGACTTAATTACAACGTAAGTATCGAGTATCGAGTATCGAACAAAATTCAGGTATCGATCGGTATCGAACAAAACCTGGTATCGAACCAGCACTTGTCTTGAGGGGTGTGTATATATTGAGAAGTGTGTATGTCTCGAGGGGTGTGTATGTCTTGAGGGTTATGTATGTCTTGACAGATGTCTGTATCTTGAGGGGTGTGTATGTCTTGAGGGGTGTGTATGTCTTGAGGGGTGTGTAGGTCTTGAGGGGTGTGTAGGTCTTGAGGGGTGTGTAGGTCTTGAGGGGCGTGTAGGTCTTGAGGGAAGTGTGTGCACTAAGCGAAATTTAGCGCCAATGAAACATGTTTATTTAGTTTCCATGTGTATATCATTATTGTATTGTTCTCTGTTTTTATATATGTTAGCACTTTAGGAGCACAATTGGGGGTAACATCTCAGTCTCAGGTTGTTTACTCCAAACAGCCCAAACTTGGGCTAACGCAGGAGTTTGTAGTGCTTCTTGTGCGCATGCGTTTGGTTGTATGTTTGTTTGTTTGTTTGTTTGTTTGTTATAACTTGTTTGTTTGTTTTACAGGCAATTTAGGTGATTGGGTGTTGGGAAGGGGAGGTTCATTATTGCTGCTTGAAAAGCTATGGGATTTTCTATTGCAGTAATGTGTGGTGGGATCATATTCCAGATGCGAATTGCACGGGGGTAAAAGGAGAACACTGCAGTGTTGATGCGGCACCTGGTGGCGATGTAATGGCCACGGTTTTTTGATGGTTTTAGTAGGCCCGGTGGTGGTGTGATGTTGATTATGTTATTTAAAATTTTGTAAAATGTCATTGCTTGTTTGATAATCCTGCGTCGCTCAAGAGTGGGCCATCCAAGGGTGGCTATTAGGTCTGTTGTGGCTGTTTGGCATCGATGGTTGTTTTTGACAAATCTGGCTGCACAGTGCTGTACCTTTTCAAGATGTTTAATTTGGGTAGTGGTGTGTGGATTCCATATAGGAGAGGCATATTCAAGTTTTGGTCGGACTAGCATGTTATAGGCCGTTTCTTTTACATCAGGTTTGCATGGTCCGAGGGTTCGTTTGATCATACCTAAAACTTTTGATGATTTGGAAGCTATGTCAGTGATGTGATTCGCCCAGGTTAGTTTAGTATCTAATTTTATTCCAAGATATGGCTGGCTGGAGACTGTGGAGAGTGGCACACCACAGAGGGAATACGAATGTAGTCTGGGTTTGGTTTTGTTTGTTATTGGGAGGTGCACACATTTAGGGATGTTAAACTCCATTTGCCATTTGTTGGACCATGTTTGTAGTTGGATCAGGTCAGATTGGAGGATGTTGTTATCTGTTTCAGATTTGATTATGCGATAGATGATGCTGTCATCAGCAAAGAGCCGTATTGGAGATTGAATGTTGTTGTTTATGTCATTTATGTATAGCAGAAAAAGAACTGGTCCTAGGACTGAGCCCTGTGGTACTCCAGATGTAACACATGTATTATCCGACAGGGCGCCGTTGACTGAAACTCTCTGTTTTCGGTGTGAAAGAAATGATTTTATCCAGTTTTTTGTGTTTCCAGTTATTCCATAGAAGGCTAATTTTGATAGGAGGCATTTATGAGGGACTTTGTCAAAGGCTTTGGCGAAATCAAGCAGGATGGCATCTATCTGTGACTTGTTATCCATAGCTGTTATCCAGTCATGGACTGTCTCGATGAGTTGGGACTCACAAGACAGCCCTGACTGGAAACCATGTTGAAAGTGGAGGAGGATGTTGTGTTTGTGTAAGTGTTTCCACATGTTGCTAAGGATAATGTGCTCCATCACTTTGCAGAGGATGCATGTTAATGAAATGGGTCTGTAATTGGCAGGGTCTGATTTGAGGCTCTTTTTGTGTATTGGTGTTACTAGTGCCTGGAGCCAGTCATCTGGAAGTTTGGAAGTGTTGTATGACTGCTGAAAAATGTGTGTGATAATTGGGGCTATTTCTGCTGCAGTCTCTTTGAGGACCCTAGCAGGTAATTCATCTGGGCCTGTAGCTTTATTTTGATTTATATTTTTCAGTTGCTTGACTACTCCGTCTATCCCAATTTCGAGGAAGGGGATATCGGAGTAGACGGATGGAGATAGTTTGGGGATGGGGTAGATTTCTTGGGTGAACACGGAGCTGAAATGGTTGTTAAGGGTATTTGCCTTGTCGCGATCATTTGTGATTATTTGGCCATTTGTTTGCAAAGTAGGGATGCCAATGCATTCACGTTTGTTTACTTTCATGAATGACCAGAATTGTTTTGGGTTTGTTTTTAGACTTTCTCCAATGTGGTTATTTAGGTAGTCTGAGTAGGATTTGGCTGCAGCTTTGCTGGCTTGTCTTCGGAGTTGCCTAAACTTTTCCCAGTCACTGTTTCGTCCAGTTTGTTTTGCTTTTTTGTGGCTTTTGTTGCGTTTTCTTTGCATTCTTATTATTTCACGTGTAATCCAGGGGAGGTGCGCTTTGGCTTTGGTGTTTCGGCTAGGAATATTGCGGTCAACTAACGAAGTAAGATTATTCCTGAAGAAGTTCCAATTTTCATTTATGTCTCTTGAGTTTGGGTTCCTGTGGAAGTATGTTGTTGTTAGTTGATTTATATCATCCTTGAGTTTATCCCAGTTTGCAGATTTATATTGGAAGATTTTGTGTGGTGGTTTTCTGTTACGGACAGGGTTTAGGTTTACATTAAAGGTCACAGCTTCGTGGTCACTCATTCCAGGGGTGGTGTGAGTATTTACGATTATTGATGGGTTTGAGGTGAGTATAAGGTCAAGGATATTGCCAGAGTCAATTCGTGTGGGATTGTTCATCATGTTTTGCAGGCCAAATTCATTAATGATTTCAAGAAGTTTATTGTGTTTGCTGGCTGTTCTGTTAGTGATTTGCTGTTTACTGGTAGTAGCTGGCAAAGTAAATGGATTTATTTCTTGTAAAATGAACTTTTGTCCACACTATTTCACAGTTTGAGTTTAGGTTGGTAAGTGGCTCGGCAACAATGTCATCTCGAAAGGCTATGAGGACACCACCTCCATGGATGCTTCTGTCTTTACGGATGGCGTTATAGTTGGGTGGAAGGAATGAGTAGGTAGGGTAGTTTTCGTCTATTTTGGTTTCAACTAGGAACATGATGTCTGGATTATTTGACTGGATGATTGTTTTTAATTGGGTTGTCTTGGTGATACTTTTGATGCTGTTGGTATTGATCAGGATTGCGTTAAGTGTGTTTCGTTTGGTTTTCTTGCTACGTTCAGGGGTTGAAGTATTTTGGGGGTTCGGTCCAAAGGTTAGATCATAGGTTTGGGATGTGTCATTTGTGTTTGTTCTGTCAATGAGGCTGTTAGATCGTGTAGGGTCAACATGATTAGTGGTCAGGATTTCGGTATCTTTGGAGATGGGGCCTGGATTTAGTTGGATGTCTCCTGATAGGATGATGCACAAAAGTAGGGTGAATGTTGTTGCTGTCTTGTTTGACCTGGGTCTGTATGGTGGTGGAGTGGTAGATAATCTAGTAGAACTGTTTGATCTCAGACATTTTAGCTGTGCGATGGTATTCCAGATGGGACTGTATATGTAGTGTGATGTGATAGAATTTGTGTTTCCTTTACTGGTTTTGTTGTCTATGTGGTCGGTCTCGGTTATGTTGTTATGAGAGCACTTCAGTTGGTGATTAAGTCTACAGGTGGCATACAGACATGCAATCATGAACAAAGAATATTTGAAGGTGCATCTTGAGCGGGTATTATGCAAAGAACCAGCCATATCACCAGCTTATATGATAATGGTTAATAGTCAATAAAAATGTGTAATAAATAAATAGATACGCACACACTTGTGGTCTTTAAAAAGATATAAATAAATAAATATGAATAATTAAATAAGCACACACTTAAATACACTTACACTTAAAAGACTAAAAAGTAAGATATATGCACACTATAATATACACAATTAAAGCCGTGAGGTGATAAAATAAATACAATAAGATAAATATAATAAAAGTAATATTAAAAAGTATGAATGGTTAAAAATGTTTCCCGTCTAAAGGTTTAAGTACTAATTTCTATAGACTGCAGTATTATGATGGTATGTGTTTTGACAAAATGTGTGAAGGAGGTCCAAGACGCTTAGTGCAGTGCGGTGGAAATGCAGGTCTTCGCCCTGGGTGGGCCCCAGGGCAACACTGGGCAAAAGAGCGTCTTGGTGAAAAAGCCTGTTAGTAGAAAGTTTATTGAATTATCAAGTCTTGAGATACTGTTTTTTGCTGGCAGTCTATTGCATGCACTTTTATTATTAATATTTTTTATTATAGTTTTTTTGTTTTTTTTGTTATTTATGTTTGGGAGAATACACCGGTTTATGAGTTGGCTTAGAATGTATTAATATTGTGTATGGATTCTGACTTCATGTGTGTATAAATATATTCTTTATTTAATGGTTGAAAGTTGTGTAGGCATAACAATTTATGTGACGCTTGACTGAGTTGGTTTGGGGATGATTTTGTTTCACGCGGTTTTATCTGTTGTTATTCTGTATAGATTACGTTATTTATGTATTTAACATTAATAGTTGTATATCGGCTTGGCTAGTAAATAATTTTGATTGCAGATTTGGGTTTAGCTAGCAATATTAGATGTTACTTAGCTGTTTAGTAGGTTGGGTTCGTGGCTTCTTCGATGATCGTTGTTTATGTTTATCCAAGATGGAAGCTTGGCAGGAAATCCGCGGGACGTTTCAAAGTAGTTTTAGCAGTTATTGCAGCGTTGTCACACATTTCTGGTTGGCAAGGTATGTTTAGTAGAACATTCCCAATTGCTGGTGGGTGTTCTAGATTCCGATCTTTAGTGTAAATATGTCTTTGTTAGAGAAATGTGCGGAGCCATTGTCAAGTTGTTTGTAACCTCACGCATGCGCACTAGTTTGTCATGTACGACTCATCAAACATCAGGTGTTACTATACTGCAAAGATGATCTGATATGTGGCGTAAAACACTTGGATCATACCAGAACTCTCTTTAAGCAGCTATGCAAGTTGATGCTTGTAGACATAGTTCAATTTAAGACAGCAATTATTTTATATAAGTTTGCAATATATATATATATATATATCTTCCTGGCTGACAATGTTTCAATCTTTAGGCTGGAATTGGTTAATTCACGACTTCTTTGTTATAGATGCGGCAAGTTGAAAAAGCTTATTCTAAACACAAACCGTTTGATCACGCTGCCAGACACAATCCACTTCCTCACAGACCTGGAGGTAAGTGCCACTGTCTTGTACCACCTTACCTTATCACTACCTCTTCTATCACCTCATGGCTACTTAAGTCACCTCGCCACTACCTCATCAGTACACTCACTACTACCTCTTCTATACCCTCACTGTTACCTCTTCTATGCCCTCACTACTGCCTCTTCTATGCCCTCACTGCTACCTCTTCTATGCCCTCACTACTACCTCTTCTATACCCTCACTAGTACCTGTTCTATGCCCTCACTGCTACCTCTTCTATGCCCTCACTGCTACCTCTTCTATACCCTCACTGCTACCTCTTCTATACCCTCACTGCTAACTCTTCTATGCCCTCACTGCTACCTCTTCTATACACTCACTACTACCTCTTCTATACCCTCACTGTTACCTCTTCTATGCCCTTACCACTACCTCTTCTATGCGCTCACCACAATCTCTTCTATATCCTCACCACTACCTCTTCTATACCCTCACCACGACCTCTTCTATATCCTCACCCCTACCTCTTCTATATCCTCACCACTACCTCTTCTATACCCTTACTACTACCTCTTCTATACCCTCACTGTTACCTCTTCTATGCCCTCACCACTACCTCTTCTATACCCTCACTACTACCTCTTCTATACCCTCAATGCTACCTCTTCTATACCCTCACTGCTACCTCTTCTATATGCTTACTGCTACCTCTTCTATACCCTCACTGCTACCTCTTCTATACCCATCACCGCTACCTCTTCTATACCATCACTGCTACCTCTTCTATGCCCTCACCACTACTTCTATATTCTCACTGCTACCTCTTCTATTGCCTCACCGCTACCTCTTCTATACCCTACCATACCCTCACTGCTACCTCTTCTATACCCTCATTGCTACCTCTTCTATACCCTCACTGCTACCTCTTCTATGCCTTCACTGCTACCTCTTCTATACCCTACCATACCCTCACTGCTACCTCTTCTATACCCTCACTGCTACCTCTTCTATGCCCTCACTGCTACCTCTACTATACCCTCACTGTTACCTCTTCTATACCCTCACTGCTACCTCTTCTATGCCCTCACTGCTACCTCTTCTCTTACACAGCCTGCATGACATTGGTGGCGCAGCACACAAAAATAACAGTTACACAGAACCCTACATAAGTTTGGAGCCTGTTATTGGTTAGCCTTCGCTGGAGTGCCTGGTCACAGAAACAATGTGCACTTTGTTTCAGACTCTGGATGTGCGTGAGAACCCAGACTTAGTGATGCCTCCGAAGCCACCAGAACTGATGAATGGTGCCAACATGGAGTTCTACAACATTGACTTCTCTCTGAGTCACCAGCTGCAACTGGCAGGAGCAGCCCCTCCCCCGTCCTCCACGGAAACAACAAGTACGTCTCGTGTGTTTGGTTTTCACTTAGTTGTAGCCATGCCATGGTCTTGTAGCTCTGCACATAACTGCAGTGTAGTTTGGTCAATATTTACTACTGTCACATGTACAACTCCTGAACCAGTGGCCCTGACCCTTTCATTAGATCTAATGCAGTGAATTAACATAATCCAGACTAACTAAATTAGATTGTTGTATTTATGGTTTTAATGAAGGTCAAATATAAAATGTTTCACAATAGGGGAATTGGCTGTCCACATACCTATATTTTTACAACAAATTTAATGCTCTAGATGACATACTTCATGAGATTTTGACAGTACAATTTGTGATCTAGATGGCATAGTTCATGATATATAGGAACATTAGTCTTGGTGGCAGCCATCTTTTTAAATGGTGGATGTGAATGTCAGAGAAGATTAAAAGTAACATATCTGAAAGCTTTGTCCTGGAAAACCTGTTTTTGTTACAAAATGTGCAGTTCTTCATACATACAAGAAATAGGTCATCTTAAAATGGCTGCCATCCTCTTCCATTGTGACATCTGAAATTTGTATCTTAAAATGCATAATTTGGCCATATTATGTCACATATCAGCGGAACTATTTGTGAGGGTTGTGAAGAAATAGTACTGGGAAAGAAATTGGAAGTATGATTGAGTTTTTAATGTGTCAGGGAACAAGAACATTAAAGAAAGAGAAAGTGTGGCTGGGATGAGTTGCGGTGTCAAGGAAGAGGGATTAGAAAGAAAGTGAGTGTTCAGTGGCTGGTGTGTTGGAGAACAGGAAGAGGGTGGGGAAAGCAAAAGTATGGTTGAGTTGTGTTAATGTAGTGTCAAGGAAAACAGACGAGAAAGAAAGTGAAATGTATTTATGTTGTTGGTGTCAGAGAAAAATGGTTGAAAACAAACTATGTAGTTGTCCCGGGTGTCTCGGGGACAAGAAAAAAGAAAAGGCATTGTAAAAGAAAGAAACACATTGTAAACATAGTTGTGTTGTTGGTGTGTCAGGGAAGAGGGACCCGGTGGCGCGCCTCAGACGACTGAGACGACGCAGAGACAGTCAGGAGGAAAGTGCCAAAGTTCTCAAGGTAGGACCACTTCAACTTGAGCAAGTAGAGTACAACACATCAGTAAGATCACCAAGTAGAGTACAACACATCAGTAAGATCACCAAGTAGAGTACAACACATCAGTAAGATCACCAAGTAGAGTACAACACATCAGTAAGTAGAGTACAACACATCAGCAGGTAGAGTACAACACATCAGTAAGTAGAGTACAACACATCAGCAGGTAGAGTACAACACATCAGTAAGTAGACTACAACACATCAGTAAGTAGAGTACAACACATCAGCAGGTAGAGTACAACACATCAGCAAGTAGAGTACAACACATCAGCAGGTAGAGTACAACACATCAGTAAGTAGACTACAACACATCAGTAAGTAGTGTACAACACATCAGCAGGTAGAGTACAACACATCAGCAAGTAGACTACAACACATCAGTAAGTAGAGTACAACACATCAGTAAGTCCAACGAATGACTACAACACATCAGAAGTAGATACAACACATCAGTAAGTAGAGTACAACACATCAGTAAGTAGACTACAACACATCAGTAAGTAGACTACAACACATCAGCAAGTAGACTACAACACATCAGCAGGTAGAGTACAACACATCAGCAGGTAGAGTACAACACATCAGTAAGTAGACTACAACACATCAGTAAGTAGAGTACAACACATCAGCAGGTAGAGTACAACACATCAGCAAGTAGAGTACAACACATCAGCAGGTAGAGTACAACACATCAGTAAGTAGAGTACAACACATCAGCAGGTAGAGTACAACACATCAGCAAGTAGACTACAACACATCAGTAAGTAGAGTACAGCACATCAACAAGTATAGTTCAACACATCAGCAAGTAGAGTTCAACACATCAGTAAGTAGAGTACAACACATCAGTAAGTAGAATACAACGCATCAGTAAGTAGAGTACAACGCATCAGTAAGTAGAGTACAACGCATCAGTAAGTAGAGTACAACACATCAGTAAGTAGAGTACAACGCATCAGTAAGTAGAGTACAACACATCAGTAAGTAGAGTTCAACACATCAATAAGTAGAGTTCAACACATCAATAAGTAGAGTTTAACACATCAGTAAGTAGAGTACAACGCATCAGTAAGTAGAGTACAACACATCAGTAAGTAGAGTTCAACACATCAATAAGTAGAGTTCAACACATCAATAAGTATAGTTCAACACATCAGTAAGTAGAGTTCAACACATCAATAAGTAGAGTTCAACACATCAGTAAGTATAGTTCAACACATCAGTAAGTAGAGTACAACACATCAGTAAGTAGAGTTCAACACATCAATAAGTAGAGTTCAACACATCGGTAAGTATAGTTCAATACATCAGTAAGTAGAGTACAACACATCAGTAAGTAGAGTTCAACACATCAGTAAGTAGAGTACAACACATCAGTAAGTAGAGTTCAACACATCAGTAAGTATAGTTCAACACATCAGTAAGATCACCCTAGCCACTGGTCTGATCACCCACCAACAAGGTATCTGTGTTAGCAACACTCACTTCCTGGACTAAAATATTACACAAATCATTTGAGACTGTCCTATGGTGAACTTGGTTGTGATGTGGGTGTTGTATGGATGTGACCATTAAGTGATATTCAACTGTACAATGATTATTTCTAGAACTAGACAATTTATGATAGCAACAGTAGTAAGAATGATGAAAATCTCGACAGCAAGAGTAGAGTGAGTAGAGAGCTGTGTTGACTGATGCTGGAACTCTGGTCTCAGGTGGTTTCCTCCAAACAGCCCAAACTTGGGCTAACGCAGGAGTTGTCCTTCTCTAGGAGGTTACACATTTACCCCCATATGTGGGATCTTTTACTTCCCCTGGCATAGACACCAGATAGAACGGACCACTGGCTTTTAGTGTCTGTTCTGAAAGACACAGGCAAATGTGTGGTGAACAAAATTCCTTAAGTTTTGAAATGGCTGTAGGTGGGATTGAACCACCATATCCCCTCGATTGACAATCCAGCGCTGTACTGCGCGACCACCGCTACCAACATAAGGAACTGAATGTTTCTGTTGCATGCAGGGAATGCAAGATGTTGCCAAGGAGAAGGACTCAACAAAGAGTTCAGGTCGAGAGTCAGCAGAGGCGCTTAAGTAAGACTGATCTTCACTTTGACATGACTGATTTGGTTCTAATGAATATTACAAAAATGACATAATCAGTTGGATGTACAGACCTGGAATGACGCTGCTACAACTGAATCGGTACTCATGTCTGTTCCCAATATTTGCTCACTCATAAAATGACTACAATGAAATCATTAATATTGCACCTCTTTAGACTTTGATAAAGTTGAGGCAAAATAAAATAATGTGCTGAGAATCATAGAATTGCTGGAATCACATAATTACACAAATGTTGCATATTGTAAGGCAGCTTTGTGTGTGACAGAGGGAAGCGATGGGACGAGGCACTGGAGAGACCTGACCTCGACTACAGGGACATCTATGACGAGGATGTGGGTCAGATCCCAGGTGAGTCATAGGTCCAGTGCTACTCATAAGTTTACTCTTAAGTCCAGACCCCAGGTGAGTCACAGGCCCAGTTCTACTCATAAGTTTACTCTGAAGTCCACACCCCAGGTGAGTCACATGCCCAGTTCTACTCATAAGTTTACTCTGAAGTCCAGACCCCAGGTGAGTCACATGCCCAGTTCTACTCATAAGTTTACTCTGAAGTCCAGACCCCAGGTGAGTCACATGCCCAGTTCTACTCATAAGTTTACTCTGAAGTCCAGATCCCAGGTGAGTCACAGGCCCAGTTCTACTCATAAGTTTACTCTGAAGTCCACACCCCAGGTGAGTCACATGCCCAGTTCTACTCATAAGTTTACTCTGAAGTCCAGACCCCAGGTGAGTCACATGCCCAGTTCTACTCATAAGTTTACTCTTAAGTCCAGACCCCAGGTGAGTCACAGGCCCAGTTCTACTCATAAGTTTACTCTGAAGTCCAGACCCCAGGTGAGTCACATGCCCAGTTCTACTCATAAGTTTACTCTGAAGTCCAGACCCCAGGTGAGTCATAGGCCCAGTTCTACTCATAAGTTTACTCTTAAGTCCAGATCCCAGGTGAGTCACAGGCCCAGTTCTACTCATAAGTTTACTCTGAAGTCCACACCCCAGGTGAGTCACATGCCCAGTTCTACTCATAAGTTTACTCTGAAGTCCAGACCCCAGGTGAGTCACATGCCCAGTTCTACTCATAAGTTTACTCTTAAGTCCAGACCCGAGGGAAGTCACATGCCCAGTTCTACTCATAAGTTTACTCTTAAGTCCACACCCCAGGTGTGTCACATGCCCAGTTCTACTCATAAGTTTACTCTGAAGTGACCTAGACGCCCAGTAAGTCATAGTGCCAGTTCTCTACACATAAGTACTTAACATGCTAAAGCATCAACTGAGTGAGCCAGTGTAACATGCTACAGCATCAACTGGGTGAGCAATGTAACATGCTACAGCATCAACTGAGTGAGCCAGTGTAACATGCTACAGCATCAACTGGGTGAGCCAATGTAACATGCTACAGCATCAACTGGGTGAGCCAATGTAACATGCTACAGCATCAACTGGGTGAGTAAAACATGCTACAGCATCTACTGGGTGAGTTTAAACTCTGAAAGTCCAAAAACCCCAAAAGGGTGAGTCATCATGCCCAGTTCTACTCAATAAGTTTAAACTCTTAAGGGTCCAGAACCCGCAGGGAAGTCAAAAATTGGGGCCCAAGTTCTAACTAAAATAAGGGTTTAAACTCTTAAGGGTCAAAACACCCCAAAAGGGGGGTAGTAACATGCTACAGCATAACTGGTGAGTTAACTCTAAGATCAACTGGGTGATGTAACATGCTACAGTTTCTTAAAGCTAAAATAAGGGTTAAACTCTACAGTCAAGGGACCATGTAACATGCTACAGTTTACCAATAACTCTAAGTAAATTACTATTAAGTCACATCAAGGGTGATAATGAACTTGCAAAGGGGACCAGTGAAAATGTACAGCATAACTGGGTGAGCCATGTAACATGCTACAGCATCAACTGGGTGAGCCAGTGTAACATGCTACAGCATCAACTGGGTGAGCCAGTGTAACATGCTACAGCATCAACTGGGTGAGCCAGTGTAACATGCTACAGCATCAACTGGGTGAGCCAGTGTAACATGCTACAGCATCAACTGGGTGAGCCAGTGTAACATGCTACAGCATCAACTGGGTGAGCCAGTGTAACATGCTACAGCATCAACTGGGTGAGCCAATGTAACATGCTACAGCATCAACTGGGTGAGCCAATGTAACATGCTACAGCATCAACTGGGTGAGCCAGTGTAACATGCTACAGCATCAACTGGGTGAGCCAGTGTAACATGCTACAGCATCAACTGGGTGAGCCAGTGTAACATGCTACAGCATCAACTGGGTGAGCCAGTGTAACATGCTACAGCATCAACTGGGTGAGCCAGTGTAACATGCTACAGCATCAACTGGGTGAGCCAATGTAACATGCTACAGCATCAACTGGGTGAGCCAATGTAACATGCTACAGCATCAACTGGGTGAGCCAATGTAATATGCTACAGCATCAACTGGGTGAGCCAGTGTAACATGCTCAAGTCATAAACTGGCGTGAGCTCATTTCGTAAAATGCTAACCATTGTAAACATGGCTTGATGCATAACATGCTATAGCATCATATTCGGGTGAGCCAGGTAACATGCTAAATCACTGGTACCATGTGATCACTAAGCTTATTAACTGTCCGTGTAGGAATGCTACAGCATCAACGATGACATAGTAACATGTGACACATAACGGGTATTTTGTCCATGTTGTAAATGCTACACATAACAATGAAAAATAATTTGTGCTGAGCCAATGTATTTTATTATGCTTTAAGTCTATAACTGGGTGAGTTAACATGCTACAGCATCTAATGGGTGAGCCATGTTTTATGCTCCTTAAGTCATATCCCAGGTGAGTTACTGCTCCCTCTAAGTCTATGACCCAGGTGAGTTACTGCTCCCTCTAAGTCTATTCCCAGGTGAGTTACTGCTCCCTCTAAGTCTATACCCAGGTGAGTTACTGCTCCCTCTAAGTCTATACCCAGGTGAGTTACTGCTCCCTCTAAGTCTATGTCCCAGGTGAGTTACTGCTCCCTCTAAGTCTATGTCCCAGGTGAGTTATGCTCCCTCTAAGTCTATATCCCAGGTGAGTTACTGCTCCCTCTAAGTCTATATCCCAGGTGAGTTACTGCTCCCTCTAAGTCTATACCAGGTGAGTTACTGCTCCCTCTAAGTCTATGTCCCAGGTGAGTTACTGCTCCCTCTAAGTCTATACCCAGGTGAGTTACTGCTCCCTCTAAGTCTATCCAAGGTGAGTTACTGCTCCCTCTAAGTCTATGTCCCAGGTGAGTTACTGCTCCCTCTAAGTCTATATCCCAGGTGATTACTGCTCCCTCTAAGTCTATTCCCAGGTGAGTTACTGTCCCTCTGTTATCCGGTGAGTTACTGCTCCCTTAAGTCTATATCCCAGGTGAGTTACTGCTCCCTCTAAGTCTATGTCCCAGGTGAGTTACTGCTCCCTCTAAGTCTATGTCCCAGGTGAGTTACTGCTCCCTCTAAGTCTATGTCCCAGGTGAGTTACTGCTCCCTCTAAGTCTATATCCCAGGTGAGTTACTGCTCCCTCTAAGTCTATATCCCAGGTGAGTTACTGCTCCCTCTAAGTCTATATCCCAGGTGAGTTACTGCTCCCTCTAAGTCTATGTCCCAGGTGAGTTACTGCTCCCTCTAAGTCTATATCCCAGGTGAGTTACTGCTCCCTCTAAGTCTATGTCCCAGGTGAGTTACTGCTCCCTCTAAGTCTATGTCCCAGGTGAGTTACTGCTCCCTCTAAGTCTATATCCCAGGTGAGTTACTGCTCCCTCTAAGTCTATGTCCCAGGTGAGTTACTGCTCCCTCTAAGTCTATACCCCAGGTGAGTTACTGCTCCCTCTAAGTCTATGTCCCAGGTGAGTTACTGCTCCCTCTAAGTCTATATCCCAGGTGAGTTACTGCTCCCTCTAAGTCTATATCCCAGGTGAGTTACTGCTCCCTCTAAGTCTATGTCCCAGGTGAGTTACTGCTCCCTCTAAGTCTATATCCCAGGTGAGTTACTGCTCCCTCTAAGTCTATGTCCCAGGTGAGTTACTGCTCCCTCTAAGTCTATGTCCCAGGTGAGTTACTGCTCCCTCTAAGTCTATGTCCCAGGTGAGTTACTGCTCCCTCTAAGTCTATGTCCCAGGTGAGTTACTGCTCCCTCTAAGTCTATGTCCCAGGTGAGTTACTGCTCCCTCTAAGTCTATATCCCAGGTGAGTTACTGCTCCCTCTAAGTCTATGTCCCAGGTGAGTTACTGCTCCCTCTAAGTCTATATCCCAGGTGAGTTACTGCTCCCTCTAAGTCTATAGTCCCAGGTGAGTTACTGCTCCCTCTAAGTCTATATCCCAGGTGAGTTACTGCTCCCTCTAAGTCTATATCCCAGGTGAGTTACTGCTCCCTCTAAGTCTATATCCCAGGTGAGTTACTGCTCCCTCTAAGTCTATATCCCAGGTGAGTTACTGCTCCCTCTAAGTCTATATCCCAGGTGAGTTACTGCTCCCTCTAAGTCTATTCCCAGGTGAGTTACTGCTCCCTCTAAGTCTATATCCCAGGTGAGTTACTGCTCCCTCTAAGTCTATTCCCAGGTGAGTTACTGCTCCCTCTAAGTCTATATCCCAGGTGAGTTACTGCTCCCTCTAAGTCTATATCCCAGGTGAGTTACTGCTCCCTCTAAGTCTATCCGTGAGTTACTGCTCCCTCTAAGTCTATTCCCAGGTGAGTTACTGCTCCCTCTAAGTCTATATCCCAGGTGAGTTACTGCTCCCTCTAAGTCTATATCACAGGTGAGTTACTGCTCCCTCTAAGTCTATATCCCAGGTGAGTTACTGCTCCCTCTAAGTCTATGTTCCAGGTGAGTTACTGCTCCCTCTAAGTCTATATCCCAGGTGAGTTACTGCTCCCTCTAAGTCTATGTCCCAGGTGAGTTACTGCTCCCTCTAAGTCTATATCCCAGGTGAGTTACTGCTCCCTCTAAGTCTATGTCCCAGGTGAGTTACTGCTCCCTCTAAGTCTATATCCCAGGTGAGTTACTGCTCCCTCTAAGTCTATGTCCCAGGTGAGTTACTGCTCCCTCTAAGTCTATGTCCCAGGTGAGTTACTGCTCCCTCTAAGTCTATATCCCAGGTGAGTTACTGCTCCCTCTAAGTCTATGTTCCAGGTGAGTTACTGCTCCCTCTAAGTCTATATCCCAGGTGAGTTACTGCTCCCTCTAAGTCTATGTTCCAGGTGAGTTACTGCTCCCTCTAAGTCTATATCCCAGGTGAGTTACTGCTCCCTCTAAGTCTATGTTCCAGGTGAGTTACTGCTCCCTCTAAGTCTATATCCCAGGTGAGTTACTGCTCCCTCTAAGTCTATGTTCCAGGTGAGTTACTGCTCCCTCTAAGTCTATATCCCAGGTGAGTTACTGCTCCCTCTAAGTCTATGTTCCAGGTGAGTTACTGCTCCCTCTAAGTCTATATCCCAGGTGAGTTACTGCTCCCTCTAAGTCTATATCCCAGGTGAGTTACTGCTCCCTCTAAGTCTATATCCCAGGTGAGTTACTGCTCCCTCTAAGTCTATATCCCAGGTGAGTTACTGCTCCCTCTAAGTCTATATCCCAGGTGAGTTACTGCTCCCTCTAAGTCTATATCCCAGGTGAGTTACTGCTCCCTCTAAGTCTATGTCCCAGGTGAGTTACTGCTCCCTCTAAGTCTATATCCCAGGTGAGTTACTGCTCCCTCTAAGTCTATACCCCAGGTGAGTTACTGCTCCCTCTAAGTCTATATCCCAGGTGAGTTACTGCTCCCTCTAAGTCTATATCCCAGGTGAGTTACTGCTCCCTCTAAGTCTATTATCCCAGGTGAGTTACTGCTCCCTCTAAGTCTATATCCCAGGTGAGTTACTGCTCCCTCTAAGTCTATGTCCCAGGTGAGTTACTGCTCCCTCTAAGTCTATGTCCCAGGTGAGTTACTGCTCCCTCTAAGTCTATGTCCCAGGTGAGTTACTGCTCCCTCTAAGTCTATGTCCCAGGTGAGTTACTGCTCCCTCTAAGTCTATGTCCCAGGTGAGTTACTGCTCCCTCTAAGTCTATGTTCCAGGTGAGTTACTGCTCCCTCTAAGTCTATGTCCCAGGTGAGTTACTGCTCCCTCTAAGTCTATGTTCCAGGTGAGTTACTGCTCCCTCTAAGTCTATATCCCAGGTGAGTTACTGCTCCCTCTAAGTCTATGTCCCAGGTGAGTTACTGCTCCCTCTAAGTCTATACCCCAGGTGAGTTACTGCTCCCTCTAAGTCTATATCCCAGGTGAGTTACTGCTCCCTCTAAGTCTATATCCCAGGTGAGTTACTGCTCCCTCTAAGTCTATATCCCAGGTGAGTTACTGTTCCCTCCCTCTTCCTAACATTATAAATGCAAGTTGTTTTAGTTGCCATGTTGTCAGGTGTTTTGTATTCACTATTGTCATCTTTTGCAGGACTGGCAGTTTGGGAAATCGAAAATTTCTTACCAAACGAAATTAATGATGGTAAGTGAACAATTAAAAAGAAAAGAAACAGCAGTAGTTTCTCCAACATGGGCTTTTAATGATGACAATAATATACACAATGTGACTGCTCTGATCAAAGTGTTGTATACTGGTGTTAGTATTCAACTTGGTTGCATACCTTTCCAGTGAATGCATGCTTGCATGAGGTTATCATACTTGCATGTTATTGCTGGTGGATTGTACAGGAATGTTTTCATGGATGTCCATAGTTGATGTTTGTAAGAGTTATTCGTGAGTCACCTGGTCACTTCTGCAAAATGTAAGTTATTCTTCAGTAACTGTGCTTGACCTCTACTAAACACTGCCAATGTCACAATGCACCACAGGGATATTGTCACCAGTGTCACATGAATAGTGTCCTTGCTAATACAATGGTGGTTTTTGCATTTTGAAAACATCCCGTAAATTTAACAACAGGTTATGTTTAATCATGGATTTTCCATGTGAGCTGATTTTCTTGGTGGAATGAGATGGTTTAGATGTCAGGAGTCTTGTTGAAATGGAGGTCATCATAGCTTGTACACATTTGTCACAGCAACTGTACATTATTGCCATGGAGAGATGGTTACAATTACAATATAGCATACTATTTTGTAATTGTCTATAACCTTCATGCAAATGTATATTTCAGATGCTGTATCAATGTTTTAGTGTTAATGGTTTTGCATATGAATTCCAGGACCAGTCTCACAAGAATAACTGTTTCTAATCTGTGTGTCTTATTTGTACCAGCAGACAGGAAAAAACAGCCATATTTTTATTGTTAACAACTCCTGTTCTACTAATTAGTGCTTAGTCAATTATTACCTTGCTACTATGGGAGTTCTCTATGATATTAACTACATTGGCTTGAGATTAAGGGAATGTTGGTATGGCGAACTGTGGTGATGATCACATGATTAATGTGCCTGTCTTGTTTTGCATGCATATTGAAGCAACAGGTAACACGTTTTACATTATGCCAGCTGTAAATGCAGTTCCTGCTTCAGCAGCTGTTTATATCAACCACCAGGTGGTGTCTGTGCAGTGGTGCTCATCGCTGCTTATTGCTTTAAATGTGCACGGGATATAGCTGTTGTCGTCACTTGTAGGACACATTGTCACGCAGTAGACACATTCTGTCAGTGTCACTTGTAGGGCACATAGTGTCACACAGTAGACACATTCTGTCAGTGTCACTTGTAGGGCACATAGTGTCACACAGTAGACACATTCTGTCAGTGTCACTTGTAGGGCACTTAGTGTCACACAGTAGACACATTCTGTCAGTGTCACTTGTAGGGCACATAGTGTCACACTGTAGACACATTCTGTCAGTGTCACTTGTAGGGCACATAGTGTCACACGGTAGACACATTCTGTCAGTGTCACTTGTAGGGCACATAGTGTCACACAGTAGACACATTCTGTCAGTGTCACTTGTAGGGCACATAGTGTCACACTGTAGACACATTCTGTCAGTGTCACTTGTAGGGCACATAGTGTCACACGGTAGACACATTCTGTCAGTGTCACTTGTAGAGCAACATAATAGATACTTTCAGTCAATATGACTTGTGGTGTACATAGAACATCACAATATATACTTTCAGTCAGTATGACTTGGGGGTTCATAGGACAACACGGTAGATAATTTCAGTCAGTATAACTTGTGGGTACATAGAACAACACAATAGATACTTTCAGTCAATATGACTTGTCGGTATATAGAGCCACACTGGTAGATAGATACCTTTGGTTGTTGTCAGTTTGAGACGACATAGTCCAGCACAGTAGATGCATGTTGTTATTGTAAAGCAAAGTAGCATTTTGGATGCACTTTATTAGTTTTTAAACAACCACATCACTAATACAACTGAACTCGGTACTAGTCAATGTAGTATCTTATCATATTTTATTCTTTTATTAATGATGATAGTAGAAAATCTGCTTTGCTTTTTAACATGCTTTTTAACTGCACTTTATGGACTTCTAATAGGTGAGAATGTTAGATAACTGGCGTTATTTTCAACGTAAATATTTCAGTTGTTTTCATAATACCTACTACTTAATTTATATCCTAAAATTTCTATCATACATTTCATCATATATTCTTGGTTCTGCCTGTCAAAATAAACTATTCCCATTGACCAATTTATGAATGTTAATAATAATGTTAATTATTGTTTAACAATAACGTTAATTATTCAGTTATTAGATATTTCATTGTACTGGTAAACTGAAAGTATATTATCAATGTTCATTGTGTATGTAGGTACTTTAAAACAATCGACAGTTTCCTATGCAGTTAAGCATGCAATGTGCTGACGGAAACAATAAAGAAGAATTGAAAACATTATTTACGTATTGCTAAAAGGCACATCAGTAAAATAAAACAAACATCTACCCATGCAATGCATTTGGTGTTGTTTAAAATCAATATTTTGACACAGCGCTGTTTGGCAAGTTCTACGAGGGGGACTGCTACATCCTGTTGAAGACGTTCATAGACGACTCCGGCAGCCTCGACTGGAGGATCTGGTACTGGATCGGAGGCAAGGCAACAGTGAGTGAAGTCTTGTGTCAGAACACTGCAATGTGTTCCTGGCATATACTCTCGCTCCCTCTCCTTCCCTCTCCCACTTCCTCTTCCTATCCCTCTCCCACCCCGTCTCTCTCTCTCTCTCTCTCTGTCTCTCACTTGGCAGTTATTAGAGGAAAACATTTTCATCAGTGAAATAACAAAAGTAACCTTATACATGCCTTTTTGTCCTAATCCTTTTTTTCTTTTGCATCGTTTTATATTTTTTAAATTGCAGATTTTATGAACAGGAAATGACATAGCATATGGAGCATGATGATTAACTGGAAATGTATGTTTTGAAGATGAACGATGTCATACAATGACTTTTTAAAGAGGGTTAAAACAATAATTAATGAGTACTACTTCAATGTGACTAGTTGGACAAGAAGGCCTGTGCAGCCATCCATGCTGTCAACCTACGCAACCTCTTGGGGGCGAACTGCCGCACCCTGAGGGAAGAGATGTCAGATGAGACTGATGACTTCCTCGACCTCTTTGAGAATGGCATCTCATACATAGAGGGTGGACGCACAGCCAGTGGCTTCTACACGGTCGAGGAGAGTGTGAGTGTGTAGGATGTAGATCTAACAAAAGGACATGTCATGTCAACATCTTGGTACATGCTGTTATATTTAGACAGCACAAATACTATCACATTCATTAATCTTATTATCATAACCTAAGCTATTTTTAATTAAAAAGAATATTTCATGAATTATGCTGCATATATTAAATATGAGCGAAAGAGGCAGTGGTTTATATTTCACCTGTGTTGCAAGTAGACCATTCCTGTCAATGGCATTGACAGGAATGGACAGTTGAGACAGTGGACGCTGTATGTTTTTGTATGCGTGTGTTGCAAGTAGACCATTGACAGGAGTGGACAGTTGAGACAGTGGACGCTGTATGTTGTGTGCGTGTGTTGCAAGTAGACCATTGACAGGAGTGGACAGTTGAGACAGTGGACGCTGTATGTTGTGTGCGTGTGTTGCAAGTAGACCATTGACAGGAGTGGACAGTTGAGACAGTGGACGCTGTATGTTGTGTGCGTGTGTTGCAAGTAGACCATTGACAGGAGTGGACAGTTGAGACAGTGGATGCTGTATGTTGTGTGCGTGTGTTGCAAGTAGACCATTGACAGGAGTGGACAGTTGAGACAGTGGATGCTGTATGTTGTGTGCGTGTGTTGCAAGTAGATCATTGACAGGAGTGGACAGTTGAGACAGTGGATGCTGTATGTTGTGTGCGTGTGTTGCAAGTAGATCATTGACAGGAATGAACAGTTGAGACAGTGGATGCTGTATGTTGTGTGCGTGTGTTGCAAGTAGATCATTGACAGGAGTGGACAGTTGAGACAGTGGATGCTGTATGTTGTGTGCGTGTGTTGCAAGTAGATCATTGACAGGAGTGGACAGTTGAGACAGTGGACGCTGTATGTTGTGTGCGTGTGTTGCAAGTAGATCATTGACAGGAATGGACAGTTGAGACAGTGGACGCTGTATGTTGTGTGCGTGTGTTGCAAGTAGATCATTGACAGGAATGGACAGTTGAGACAGTGGACGCTGTATGTTGTGTGCGTGTGTTGCAAGTAGATCATTGACAGGAGTGGACAGTTGAGACAGTGGATGCTGTATGTTGTGTGCGTGTGTTGCAAGTAGATCATTGACAGGAATGGACAGTTGAGACAGTGGATGCTGTATGTTGTGTGCGTGTGTTGCAAGTAGACCATTGACAGGAGTGGACAGTTGAGACAGTGGATGCTGTATGTTGTGTGTGTGTGTTGCAAGTAGACCATTGACAGGAGTGGACAGTTGAGACAGTGGACGCTGTATGTTGTGTGCGTGTGTTGCAAGTAGATCATTGACAGGAGTGGACAGTTGAGACAGTGGATGCTGTATGTTGTGTGCGTGTGTTGCAAGTAGATCATTGACAGGAATGAACAGTTGAGACAGTGGATGCTGTATGTTGTGTGCGTGTGTTGCAAGTAGATCATTGACAGGAGTGGACAGTTGAGACAGTGGACGCTGTATGTTGTGTGCGTGTGTTGCAAGTAGATCATTGACAGGAGTGGACAGTTGAGACAGTGGATGCTGTATGTTGTGTGCGTGTGTTGCAAGTAGATCATTGACAGGAGTGGACAGTTGAGACAGTGGATGCTGTATGTTGTGTGCGTGTGTTGCAAGTAGATCATTGACAGGAGTGGACAGTTGAGACAGTGGATGCTGTATGTTGTGTGCGTGTGTTGCAAGTAGATCATTGACAGGAGTGGACAGTTGAGACAGTGGATGCTGTATGTTGTGTGCGTGTGTTGCAAGTAGATCATTGACAGGAGTGGACAGTTGAGACAGTGGATGCTGTATGTTGTGTGCGTGTGTTGCAAGTAGATCATTGACAGGAGTGGACAGTTGAGACAGTGGACGCTGTATGTTGTGTGCGTGTGTTGCAAGTAGACCATTGACAGGAGTGGACAGTTGAGACAGTGGATGCTGTATGTTGTGTGCGTGTGTTGCAAGTAGAACATTGACAGGAGTGGACAGTTGAGACAGTGGACGCTGTATGTTGTGTGCGTGTGTTGCAAGTAGACCATTGACAGGAGTGGACAGTTGAGACAGTGGATGCTGTATGTTGTGTGCGTGTGTTGCAAGTAGACCATTGACAGGAGTGGACAGTTGAGACAGTGGACGCTGTATGTTGTGTGCGTGTGTTGCAAGTAGACCATTGACAGGAGTGGACAGTTGAGACAGTGGACGCTGTATGTTGTGTGCGTGTGTTGCAAGTAGACCATTGACAGGAGTGGACAGTTGAGACAGTGGAAGCTGTATGTTGTGTGGTGTGTTGCAAGTAGACCATTGACAGGAGTGGACAGTTGAGACAGTGGATGCTGTATGTTGTGTGGTGTGTTGCAAGTAGACCATTGACAGGAGTGGACAGTTGAGACAGTGGACGCTGTATGTTGTGTGCGTGTGTTGCAAGTAGACCATTGACAGGAGTGGACAGTTGAGACAGTGGATGCTGTATGTTGTGTGCGTGTGTTGCAAGTAGATCATTGACTATGGACAGTTGAGACAGTGGATGCTGTATGTTGTGTGCGTGTGTTGCAAGTAGACTCATTGACAGGAATGGACAGTTGAGACAGTGGATGCTGTATGTTGTGTGCGTGTGTCTGCAAGTAGACCATTGACAGGAGTGGACAGTTGAGACAGTGGATGCTGTATGTTGTGTTGCGTGTGTTGCAAGTAGACCATTGACAGGAGTGGACAGTTGAGACAGTGGATGCTGTATTTGTGTGCGTGTGTTGCAATGCATTGACAGGTTGCAGTGACCAGTGGAGCTGTATTTGTGTGCCGTGTGTTGCAAGTAGATCATTGACAGGAGTGGACAGTTGAGACAGTGGAGCTGTATGTTGTGTGCGTGTGTTGCAAGTAGACCATTGACAGGAGTGGACAGTTGAGACAGTGGATGCTGTATGTTGTGATGGTGTGTTGCAAGTAGACCATTGACAGGAGTGGACAGTTGAGACAGTGGCAGCTGTATGTTGTGTGTGTGTGTTGCAAGTAGACCATTGACAGGAGTGGACAGTTGAGACAGTGGATGCTGTATGTTGTGTGGTGTGTTGCAAGTAGATCCCAGTTGACATGGTGTTGTTTGTGTTCAGTGCACCAGTTGAGACAGTGGATGCTGTATGTTGTGTGCGTGTGTTGCAAGTAGATCATTGACAGGAATGGACAGTTGAGACAGTGGATGCTGTATGTTGTGTGCGTGTGTTGCAAGTAGATCATTGACAGGAGTGGACAGTTGAGACAGTGGATGCTGTATGTTGTGTGCGTGTGTTGCAAGTAGATCATTGACAGGAGTGCAGTGCAGTGGAGCTGTATGTTGTGTGGTGTGTTGCAAGTAGACCATTGACAGGAGTGGACAGTTGAGACAGTGGATGCTGTATGTTGTGTGCGTGTGTTGCAAGTAGACCATTGACAGGAGTGGACAGTTGAGACAGTGGAAGCTGTATGTTGTGTGCGTGTGTTGCAAGTAGACCATTGACAGGAGTGGACAGTTGAGACAGTGGATGCTGTATGTTGTGTGCGTGTGTTGCAAGTAGACCATTGACAGGAGTGGACAGTTGAGACAGTGGACGCTGTATGTTGTGTGCGTGTGTTGCAAGTAGATCATTGACAGGAATGAACAGTTGAGACAGTGGATGCTGTATGTTGTGTGCGTGTGTTGCAAGTAGATCATTGACAGGAGTGGACAGTTGAGACAGTGGATGCTGTATGTTGTGTGCGTGTGTTGCAAGTAGATCATTGACAGGAGTGGACAGTTGAGACAGTGGACGCTGTATGTTGTGTGAGTGTGTTGCAAGTAGATCATTGACAGGAGTGGACAGTTGAGACAGTGGATGCTGTATGTTGTGTGCGTGTGTTGCAAGTAGATCATTGACAGGAGTGGACAGTTGAGACAGTGGATGCTGTATGTTGTGTGCGTGTGTTGCAAGTAGACCATTGACAGGAGTGGACAGTTGAGACAGTGGATGCTGTATGTTGTGTGCGTGTGTTGCAAGTAGACCATTGACAGGAGTGGTCAGTTGAGACAGTGGACGCTGAAGGCCTACTGAGACAATACATGTATATGTTGTTGCCACAGGACAACCCTATGAAGCTGTACAGAGTGTCAGGGCAACAGAACCTTCGCCTTGACTCGGTGGGTCTCCAACACTTCACTCATTGCCACCCTGTGCTATCTCGGAAAATACCAAACTGATAAACTTTGCTTTAATTCTGGTAATTGAAAGACAGTTCTGAATGTTCCTTCTCATTGCAGTTAAATTGTTTGTGTTATGCTTGATGTGTGTACTCAAATAAAGGACTCTGATTGAGTAAGCATTGAGACAGTGTGCCTATTGATGTCCCTGCATAGGCCGCCTTAAGGGGCCACTCTGGATGTTTAAATACTTCATTTTCTTTTACCCAGCACCAAATTGTTGCACGTTTGATATTCAGATTCTAACCTTTTACTCAATGGTCGTTGTTATGCATTGATTTTGCCAGATGCCCAATAGATGTAATTGTGTTCAGTGCCCAGTGGATGTAATTGTTTGCGTTCAGTGCCCAGTGGATGTTGTTGTTTGTGTTCAGTGCCCAGTAGTTGTTGTTTTTGTTCAATGTCCAGTGGATGTTGTTAATTGTGTTCAGTGCCCAGTGGATGTAATTGTTTGTGTTCAGTGCCCAGTGGATGTCGTTGTTTGTGTTCAGTGCCCAGTGGATGTCGTTGTTTGTATTCAGTGCCCAGTAGTTGTTGTTTGTGTTCAATGCCCAGTGCATGGTGTTGTTTGTGTTCCGTGCCCAGTGCATGGTGTTGTTTGTGTTCCGTGCCCAGTGCATGGTGTTGTTTGCATTCAGCACCCAGTGGATGCTGTTGTTTGTGTTCAGTGCCCAGTAGATGTTGTTTGTGTTCAGTGCCCAGTAGATGTTGTTTGTGTTCAGTGCCCAGTAGATGTTGTTTGTGTTCAGTGCCCAGTGCCCAGTAGATGTTGTTGTTTATGTTCAGTGCCCAGTGGATGTGGAGTCCCTCGATCTGCGCTATGTCTACCTGCTCGACTGCAACCAGCGCATCTACCTGTGGCTCGGCAAGAAGTCAACGCTGATGCTTCGATCCAAGGCTAGGTATGTCATCAGGTGGTACTGTAGACAGGTGCATACTCTGGGTATGACATCAGGTGGTACTGTAGACAGGTGTCATATTCTGGGTATGCAGTCAGATGTTATTGTAACTGTAAACAGGGCTCATAAGTGTTACCATGGACATGTATCATTGTCAAAGTATGATGACAGGTGTCATAGTCTAGGTATAACGTCAAATGTCACTGGGCAGGTGTCATAATTTAGATATGATGTCAGGTAGAAAGGTGTTCTAGTCAAAGTATGATGTCAGCTTCAATGTGGAAGGTGTTATATACTACTTTGCCTAGCTCCTATTACCTGTTCTAACAAAATGAGTCACGTGTCAAAAAATTAAACAATTGAGTTAGTAATATCATCGGAAAGAATATTTATTAAGCTTTCCAACGGTACAAACATTATGGAGCTAGCTCACACACAGCCAAAGTTATTCGACACTGAACATGCCCGGGGTAGAAAGCTTCAAACTGAGAAAATCGCATTTGAAGTTCGCGGTCACACAAGTACATGATCGAGTGCGTTGTCATTCCTAATTCGGCTGTTTTGCTTCTATTTCACCTTTTGATGTATTCTAAACCCACTCCCAAGGTGTGCTTATTGTCGAAGATATGTGTTACAAGTTGTTTATTATGGTTATCGCAACATAATCCGAGTATTTAGCAATGTTTCGTTGCGGCGGTCCGATCGATTCTACTTGTTTACGGCTAGCGAGTGCGCACTGTGCATGCGTTCACAGCTTTAAGCCAATCGGGGACCGCTATCTGCTGTGCCTGACAACTGGTGATGTTTCTTTACAGATAGGCCTCTCAGTTAAACGTTCCTATTGGCTAAAATTGACATGTAGTGCCTGTAGTGGGTGTCCGTGTAGTGCCTGTAGTGGGTGTCCGTGTAGTGCCTGTAGTGGGTGTCCGTGTAGTGCCTGTAGTGGGTGTCAGTGTAGTGCCTGTAATGGGTGTCAGTGTAGTGCCTGTAGTGGGTGTCAGTGTAGTGCCTGTAGTGGGTATCAGTGTAGTGCCTGTAGTGGGTGTCCGTGTAGTGCCTGTAGTGGGTGTCCGTGTAGTGCCTGTAGTGGGTGTCAGTGTAGTGCCTGTAGTGGGTGTCAGTGTAGTGCCTGTAGTGGGTGTCAGTATAGTGCCTGTAGTGGGTGTCCGTGTAGTGCCTGTAGTGGGTGTCCGTGTAGTGCCTGTAGTGGGTGTCAGTGTAGTGCCTGTAGTGGGTGTCAGTGTAGTGCCTGTAGTGGGTGTCAGTGTAGTGCCTGTAGTGGGTGTCAGTGTAGTGCCTGTAGTGGGTGTCCGTGTAGTGCCTGTAGTGGGTGTCAGTGTAGTGCCTGTAGTGGGTGTCAGTGTAGTGCCTGTAGTGGGTGTCAGTGTAGTGCCTGTAGTGGGTGTCAGTGTAGTGCCTGTAGTGGGTGTCAGTGTAGTGCCTGTAGTGGGTGTCAGTGTAGTGCCTGTAGTGGGTGTCCGTGTAGTGCCTGTAGTGGGTGTCAGTGTAGTGACTGTAGTGGGTGTCCGTGTAGTGCCTGTAGTGGGTGTCAGTGTAGTGCCTGTAGTGGGTGTCCGTGTAGTGCCTGTAGTGGGTGTCAGTGTAGTGCCTGTAGTGGGTGTCAGTGTAGTGCCTGTAGTGGGTGTCAGTGTAGTGCCTGTAGTGGGTGTCAGTGTAGTGCCTGTAGTGGGTGTCCATATGGTGCCTGTAGTGGGTGTCAGTGTAGTGTCTGTAGTGAGTGTCAGTGTAGTGCCTGTAGTGGGTGTCATTGTAGTGCCTCTAGTGGTGTCCATGTAGTGCCTGTAGGGGGTGTCAGTGCAGTGCCTATAGTGGGTGTCAGTGTAGTGCCTGTAGTGGGTGTCAGTGTAGTGCCTGTAGTGGGTGTCCGTGTAGTGCCTGTAGTGGGTGTCAGTGTAGTGCCTGTAGTGGGTGTCAGTGTAGTGCCTGTAGTGGGTGTCCATGTAGTGCCTGTAGTGGGTGTCAGTGTAGTGCCTGTAGTGGGTGTCAGTGTAGTGCCTGTAGTGGGTGTCAGTGTAGTGCCTGTAGTGGGTGTCAGTGTAATGCCTGTAGTGGGTGTCAGTGTAGTGCCTGTAGTGGGTGTCAGTGTAGTGCCTGTAGTGGGGTGTCAGTGTAGTGCCTGTAGTGGGTGTCAGTGTAATGCACTAATGTGATTGTGTCTTTGTAGGCTGATTGCAGAAAAGATTAACAAGAATGAAAGGAAAAACAATGCCGAGATCATAAACATCATCTGTGGATTTGAGCCAGATGAATTCTGGGAGAAACTGGGATCTAGGGTTGACAAAGGCAAAATAAAGGTAACTGCTGTTACAGCTGTTTCAATAGTGACCCGCGGGTCACTTTACCCCCGGGTCAATATTCTATATGACACCGGCACTCACCAAGAACACTGACCACATTGGCTGCAGATTGCGTGGTCAGTGTACAGCCATTGGGGTTACATGTTGTCACATTTCTTTTTATCTTATTTGGAATAACTGGGTTCTTGTGATCATATGCAGAATAGGTAGGTTTTCGTGATCTTATGTGGAATAGTTGGATCCTCGTGATATTATGTGTTTAGATTGTTATTGTTTAGGTTGTTGTTATTGTATATTATGTTATTGTGTTGTTGTTATTGTGTTGTTGTTGTTGTTGTAGGAATGGGTGCCAGACAACTGGAAGCCTCCTTCACCACTGCTCTACAAAGTGGGTCTGGGAATGGGGTACTTGGAACTACCCCAAGGTAATACAGCCAGCCTCTGGCACGCAAACCTCTTGCTCAATTGAACCACTAATGTTCCTGTGTACATTCATCTACAGTTAGTGTACACATGTGTATATGCAAATTTATACACACACATGTTGTTATCTGAAATGGTAATGTATTATGTAAGGTGGTGTTGCTGTGACTAACTAACTAAGCTAACTAAACTGTTAATGTGACTTTGTTTGTTAGAGTACGTTTTCTTTCTCATTTTATTTATTGTGTGTTGTACAAGAACAGAAACTTGTGTTGAGTTATAGTTACATTGTGGCAGTGCTTGCCTCGCAAGATGTATCATCACTAAGACTGTTTTGTTCAGTTGAGCTGCCCCAGCACAAGTTGAGTCAACCTCTGCTGAGCACAAGAGCTGTCTACATCCTCGACTGTCACACAGAGGTGTTTGTCTGGTAGGTCTCACAGCCTAGAACAGTCATGTCTCTATCTCACAGCCTGGCACAGTCATGTCTCTATCTCACAGCCTAGCACAATCATGTCTGTGTCTCACAGCCTGGCACAGTCATGTCTCTATCTCACAGCCTAGCACAGTCATGTCTCCATCTCACAGCCTGGCCCAGTCATGTCTCTATCTCACAGCCTGCCACAATCATGTCTCCATCTCACAGCCTGTCACAATCATGTCTGTGTCTCACATCCTAGCACAGTCATGTCTCTATCTCACAGCCTGTCACAATCATGTCTGTGTCTCACAGCCTAGCACAGTCATGTCTCTATCTCACAGCCTGTCACAATCATGTCTGTGTCTCACAGCCTAGCACAGTCATGTCTCTATCTCACAGCCTGTCACAATCATGTCTGTGTCTCACAGCCTAGCACAATCATGTCTCTATCTCACAGCCTGTCACAATCATGTCTGTGTCTCACAGCCTAGCACAGTCATGTCTCTATCTCACAGCCTGTCACAATCATGTCTATGTCTCACAGCCTAGCACAGTCATGTCTCTATCTCACAGCCTGTCACAATCATGTCTGTGTCTCACAGCCTAGCACAGTCATGTCTCTATCTCACAGCCTGTCACAATCATGTCTGTGTCTCACAGCCTAGCACAGTCATGTCTGTGTCTCACAGCCTGTCACAATCATGTCTGTGTCTCACAGCCTAGCACAGTCATGTCTCTAGCCCACAGCATGTCACAATCATGTCTGTGTCTCACAGCCTAGCACAGTCATGTCTCTATCTCACAGCCTGTCACAGTCATGTCTCTGTCTCACAGCCTGCACAATCATGTCTGTGTCTCACAGCCTAGCACAGTCATGTCTCTATATCACAGCCTGTCACAGTCATGTCTCTGTCTCACAGCCTAGCACAGTCATGTCTCTATCTCACAGCCTGGCACAGTCATGTCTATCTCACAGCCTGGCACAGTCATGTCTCTATCTCACAGCCGCACAGTCATGTCTCTATCTCACAGCCGTCACATCATGTCTTTCTCACAGCCAGCACATCATGTCTTTCTCACAGCCGCACATCATGTCTTTCTCACAGCTAGCACAGTCATGTCTCTATCTCACAGCCTGTCACAATCATGTCTGTGTCTCACAGCCTAGCACAGTCATGTCTCTATCTCACAGCCTGTCACAATCATGTCTGTGTCTCACAGCCTGCACAGTCATGTCTCTACCCACAGCATGTCACAATCATGTCTGTGTCTCACAGCCTAGCACAGTCATGTCTCTATCTCACAGCCTGTCACAATCATGTCTGTGTCTCACAGCCTAGCACAGTCATGTCTCTATATCACAGCCTGTCAAAGTCATGTCTCTATCTCACAGCCTGTCACAATCATGTCTGTGTCTCACAGCCTAGCACAGTCATGTCTCTATCTCACAGCCTGGCACAGTCATGTCTCTATCTCACAGCCTGTCACAGTCATATCTCTGTCTCACAGCCTGGCACAGTCATGTGTATGTCTCACAGCCTGGCACAGTCATGTCTCTGTGCCACAGCCTGTCACAACCATGTCTCTGTCTCACAGCCTGTCACAAACATGGTTCTATCTCACAGCCTGTCACAATCATGTCTGTGTCTCATAAACTGTCACAATCATGTCTGTGTCTCACAACCTGTCACAATCATGTCTGTGTCTCACAACCTGTCTCAATCATGTCTGTGTCTCACAACCTGCACAATCATGTCTTTTCACACCTGTCACAATCATGTCTTGTCTCACAACCTGCCAATCATGTCTTTCTCACAACCTGTCACAATCATGTCTTTCTCACAACCTGTCACAATCATGTCTGTGTCTAACCACAATCATGTCTGTCTCACACTGCACATCATGTTCTTCTCACACCTGTCACAATCATGTCTGTGTCTCACAAACTGCCATCATGTCTTGTCTCACACCTGTCACAATCATGTCTGTGTCTCACAGCCTGCACATCATGTCTTGCCACACTGTCACAATCATGTCTGTGTCTCACACCTGTCCCGCAGTTTTCTATGAACATGTTTTTCAACGCTGTCCCGCCAGCTATTTTTCACAGCCTGCACATCATGTCTTCACAGCTGCACAGTCATGTCTCTATTCACAGCCGTCACATCATTCTTGTCTCACAGCCCACAGTCATGTTTTTCACAGCCTGCACATCATGTCTTCCACAGCCTGCACACATGTCTCTTTCACAGCCTGCAACATGTTCTATCTCACAGCCGTCACAATCATGTCTGTGTCTCACAGCACACAGTCTGTCTTGTCTCACAGCTGCACATCATTCTTCTCACAGCCTGCACATCATGTTTTTCAGCTGCACATCATGTCTTTCCACAGCCTGCACACATGTCTTTCCACAGCTAGCCATATTCTCAGCTGCACATCATGTCTTTCTCACAGCCTGCCATCATGTCTCTACACAGCTGTCACATCATTCTTGTCTCACAGCCTGCACAGTCATGTTATCTCACAGCCTGCCATCATGTCTTGTCCACAGCCTGCACACATGTCTCTTTCACAGCCTGTCAACATGTTCTATCTCACAGCCTGTCACAATCATGTCTGTGTCTCAACTGCACATCATGTCTTTCTCACACCTGCACATCATGTCTTTCTCACACCTGTCCATCATTCTTGTCTCACACCTGCACATCATGTTTGTCTCACACCTGCCATCTGTCTTCACACCTGTCCAACATGTCTTGTCTCACACCTGTCACAACATGTTTTCTCACAGCCTGTCACAATCATGTCTGTGTCTCATAAACTGTCACAATCATGTCTGTGTCTCACAACTTGTCACAATCATGGTTCTGTCTCACAACCTGTCACAATCATGTCTGTGTCTCACAAACTGTCTCAATCATGTCTGTGTCTCACAACCTGTCACAATCATGTCTGTGTCTCACAACCTGTCTCAATCATGTCTGTGTCTCACAACCTGTCACAATCATGTCTGTGTCTCACAACCTGTCACAATCATGTCTGTGTCTCATAAACTGTCACAATCATGTCTGTGTCTCACAACTTGTCACAATCATGGTTCTGTCTCACAACCTGTCACAATCATGTCTGTGTCTCACAACCTGATGCAATCATGGCTCTGTCAAAACCTTTACCACAGTGATTGTGTTTTGTGTAGTTGTTATGACTACGGTAGTCATGGTTACAGTTATGTTGCAGGATTGGTCGCAAGTCTCCGCGCCTGGTGCGTGCTGCAGCGTTGAAGTTGTCCCAGGAAGTGTGCAGCATGCTGCAGCGGCCGGAGTGTACAACTGTGACCCGGTGTCTCGAGGGGTCAGTGTCCATACCTCACATACAACTCTCATCACTCCTACATGCTGGTGGTTAATGCGGGCACCCACTAACGTAGTTGATCCCACTAACGTAGTTGATCCCACTAAAGCAGTTGATCCCACTAAAGTAGTTGATCCCACTAAAGTAGTTGATGTATTCTAATTAACCTGTACCTGGGTTTTACATGGCTGCTGCATGGACAACAGTGGCTCCACATTGTGCAGATTTGAAGCTATGATCTGAACCTATAAGCACATGTTTGCTTTGTACACACTGGGGCTGAGTGTACAGATGTGTGACTAGCTGACTGCTGAATGTTGTTATATGTGTCCACCCTTCCGTCACTCTCCCTCTCTACCACAGCACGGAGCCACACATCTTCAAGCTGCAGTTTGCGGGTTGGGATGATGTCATAGCTGTAGACTACACACGCACATCCGAGTCAGTGCAGCGCAGAGGGGTGGACATGAAGGCAAGTGTCCACACACGCATAACAAACTATCTACACCCACACATTTAGTGTCCCATGACACAACAAACTACCCAACGTACCCTTCACACCCACACATTTAGTGTCCCATGACACAACAAACTACCCATCGTACCCTTCACACCCACACATTTAGTGTCCCATGACACAACAAACTACCCATTGCACCCTACACACCCTCACATTTAGTGTCTAATGACAACAAACTAGCCATCATACCCTACACACCTACACATTTAGTGTCTAATGACAACAAACTAGCCACTGTACCCTACACACCCACACATTTAGTGTCTAATGACAACAAACTAGCCATCGTACCCTACACACCCACATATTTAGCGTCTAATGACAACAAACTAGCCATCCTACCATACACACCCACACATTTAGTGTCCCATAGCACAACAAACTACCCATTGCACCCTACACACCCACACATTTAGTGTCCCATGACACAACAAACTACCCATCGTACCCTACACCCACACATTTAGTGTCCCATGACACAACAAACTACCCATTGCACCCTACACACCCACACATTTAGTGTCCCATGACACAACAAACTATCCATCGTACCCTACACACCCACACATTTAGTTTCCCATGACACAACAAACTAGCCATTGTACCCTACACACCCACACATTTAGTGTCCCATGACACAATAGACAAGCCATCGTACCCTACACCCACACATTTAGTGTCTAATGACAACAAACTAGCCATCGTACCCTACACACCCACACATTTAGTGTCTAATGACTACAAACTATCCATTGTACCCTACACACCCACACATTTAGTGTCTAATGACTACAAACTAGCCATTGTACCCTACACACCCACACATTTAGTGTCTAATGACTACAAACTAGCCATAGTACCCTACACACCCACACATTTAGTGTCCCATGACACAACAAACTACCCATCGTACCCTACACACCCACACATTTAGTGTCTAATAACAACAAACTACCCATCGTACCCTACACACCCACACATTTAGTGTCCCATGACACAACAAACTAACCATCGTACCCTACACACCCACACATTTAGTGTCTAATGACTACAAACTAGCCATCATACCCTACACACCCACACATTTAGTGTCCCATGACACAACTAACTACCCATCGTACCCTACACACCCACACATTTAGTGTCCCATGACACAACAAACTACCCATCGTACCCTACACACCCACACATTTGGTGTCTAATAACAGCAAACTACCCATCGTACCCTACACACCCACACATTTAGTGTCTAATGACTACAAACTACACATCGCACCCTACACACCCACACATTTAGTGTCCCATGACACAATAGACTAGCCATCGTACCCTACACCCACACATTTAGTGTCTAATGACAACAAACTAGCCATCGTACCCTACACACCCACACATTTAGTGTCCCATGATACCAAAAACTACCCATTGCACCCTACACACCCACACATTTAGTGTCTAATGACTACAAACTAGCCATCGTACCCTACACACCCACACATTTAGTGTCCCATGATACAACCAACTACCCATCGAACCCTACACACCCACACATTTAGTGTCCCGTGACACAACAAACTACCCATCGCACCCTACACACCCACACATTTAGTGTCCCGTGACACATCAAACTACCCATCGCACCCTACACACCCGCACATTTAGTGTCCCATGACACAACAAACTACCCATCGCACCCTACACACCCACAAACAACAGTGTATATTTTAGTAGCGTAAAATTGCTCTTTTATTTATGATAAGTAGCATAGATTAAATTATTGCATTTTAATCATTGATGATGCTTGTAATTTTGTTTCCTGCTGTAGATTAATATTTTATTTTGTATTACAATATTAATGTACATGTTGTCCAAGAGCAGTAACCTTGTGATCGTCTAACAGTAGTGTGCTGTGTGACAGGCCATCATGCAGAAAGACAAGATCAAGACAGACCTGTCAGCCCTGTTCATGCCAAGACAACCACCAATGTCAGCTGAGGAAGCAGTACGCATTACAGTGTCTCGCAACACTAATACTGTGTCATTTTGCAAATGCACACTTCTCAGATTACATTTGTATTAGAAATATATATATATATATATATATATATATATATATATATATATATACAGTCTGTATATATGTATACAGTCGTGCAGATGTTTATAATGCAGATTGGATATAACTCTGTTAGTCATGGACCCCAAATTTCTGCCACCAGGGGAGAAATAGACATTACGGCTAACAATAACACAGTAATAACTGGTGCTTGTTTTATGAAGTTCTCGTGTTTGTTTTGTACAAACGTATCTTGAAAAAATGTGTTGACAGACAAGACATTTTACGACGAAGTACAATTGCATTGCTCAGTTCATTGTTCGTTGTGCTCTGGATTCTGCCTGTGTGTCAGCACCCTGGCACCAATCTCATTGGTTTCACTCCTTTCTCTTCTCTAACTGGTCCTTGCTTTGTGTGATGACCACTGAAGTGTTTGTTTGTAATGTGACCAATTGCTTTTATTTCATTTCATTAACTTTAGGTATGGTAAATGTGGTACAAAGCATTGTTTGTTTTGTGCCACCCTCAGTCACGTTGATCTCCGCCTTTGCTGGCTTGTAAATTGCAATTAAATTTATTACAAATCAGAAGGCAAAAATCTATGTAACATTAGGCTGAAATGGCACGCAAACAGTGCATAGCAAATTCAAAAGTTAGTTTTTCACTACGTCTACAGTAAACCTGTTTACTGTGTGTCAAAATGTAAATTGCAATATTATAATTCGGCACTGTAAATGTGCGGTCCAAATTTTGGAATTAATTGAAAAATGAAGTCAAGACAACAATGAGTGTCATTTCCAGAATGGGCATTAAACAGCCAAGACCAGGCCTTAAAAGTATCACCTGTTGTTTGATCAGTTTGAAATCAGCACTGCTGTAAACTGACATATATCCAGTTAACTTATGCCTTTTTAAAATGTTGTTCTCATTGACTTTGTAGTACTGCTATATTCAACCATATGTCCTACGTAATGGTGTTGTTTTTAACCCATAAATACATCAGTGAAGTTGGAATGGAACAAGGAATAATACTATCTATGTGTGTCATCACAGGAACAGTTGATGCAGGAATGGAACGAGGATCTCGATGGCATGGAAAGTTTCGTCCTTGAAGGGAAGAAGTTTGTGCGATTGCCGGAAGAGGAAATTGGTGAGTTGAAGATAACATCTTGTGACATGACATGTAGTCTCTATGTCAGAACCTGACTGTATGCGACGTGTAGCCTCTATGTCAGAACCTGACTGTATGTGACGTGTAGCCTCTATGTCAGAACCTGACTGTATGCGACGTGTAGCCTCTATGTCAGAACCTGACTGTATGTGACGTGTAGCCTCTATGTCAGAACCTGACTGTATGTGACGTGTAGCCTCTATGTCAGAACCTGACTGTACGCGACGTGTAGCCTCTCTGTCAGAACCTGACTGTACGTGACGTGTAGCCTCTATGTCAGAACCTGACTGTACGTGACGTGTAGCCTCTGTGTCAGAACCTGACTGTACGTGACGTGTAGCCTCTATGTCAGAACCTGACTGTACGTGACGTGTAGCCTCTATGTCAGAACCTGACTGTACGTGACGTGTAGCCTCTATGTCAGAACCTGACTGTACGCGACGTGTAGCCTCTATGTCAGAACCTGACTGTACGCGACGTGTAGCCTCTATGTCAGAACCTGACTGTACGTGACGTGTAGCCTCTATGTCAGAACCTGACTGTACGTGACGTGTAGCCTCTATGTCAGAACCTGACTGTACGCGACGTGTAGCCTCTATGTCAGAACCTGACTGTATGCGACGTGTAGCCTCTATGTCAGAACCTGACTGTACGTGACGTGTAGCCTCTATGTCAGAACCTGACTGTACGCGACGTGTAGCCTCTATGTCAGAACCTGACTGTACGTGACGTGTAGCCTCTATGTCAGAACCTGACTGTATGTGACGTGTAGCCTCTATGTCAGAACCTGACTGTATGTGACGTGTAGCCTCTATGTCAGAACCTGACTGTATGCGACGTGTAGCCTCTATGTCAGAACCTGACTGTACGTGACGTGTAGCCTCTATGTCAGAACCTGACTGTACGTGACGTGTAGCCTCTATGTCAGAACCTGACTGTATGTGACGTGTAGCCTCTATGTCAGAACCTGACTGTATGTGACGTGTAGCCTCTATGTCAGAACCTGACTGTATGTGACGTGTAGCCTCTATGTCAGAACCTGACTGTATGTGACGTGTAGCCTCTATGTCAGAACCTGACTGTATGCGACGTGTAGCCTCTATGTCAGAACCTGACTGTATGCTGACGTGTAGCCTCTATGTCAGAACCTGACTGTATGTGACGTGTAGCCTCTATGTCAGAACCTGACTGTATGTGACGTGTAGCCTCTTGTCAGAACCACTGTATGGACGTGTAGCCTCTTGTCAGAACCTGACTGTATCGACGTGTGCCTCTATCAGAACCTGACTGTACGTCGAGTGAGCCTCTATGTCAGAACCTGACTGTACGTGACGTGTAGCCTCTTGTCAGAACCTGCTGTATGACGTGTAGCCTCTTGTCAAACCTGACTGTACGACGTGTAGCCTCTGTGTCAGAACCTGACTGTACGTGACGTGTAGCCTCTGTGTCAGAACCTGACTGTACGTGACGTGTAGCCTCTATGTCAGAACCTGACTGTACGTGACGTGTAGCCTCTATGTCAGAACCTGACTGTACGTGACGTGTAGCCTCTATGTCAGAACCTGACTGTACGTGACGTGTACCCTCTATGTCAGAACCTGACTGTATGTGACATGTAGCCTCTATGTCAGAACTTGACATGTGCAAACATCATCATTAAACAGTGTGTACAAAATATATGGCATGGTATCTCATGAAGCCCTCAGTTTATTAAAGAAATCAGCAGCAGACTGTTACAGCTGTCATTATCACTACCACTGTTACACACATTGCACATATCAGGACACTTCTACAGTCATCACTACTGTGTCTTTGTGTGTCCGGACAGGACACTTATACAGCCGCAACTGCTGTGTTTGTGTGTTTGTATGTTGCGACAGGACACTTCCACAGCCAGGACTGCTATGTGTTTGTATGTTGCGACAGGACACTTCCACAGCCAGGACTGCTGTGTGTTTGTACGTTGCGACAGGACACTTCCACAGCCAAGACTGCCATGTGTTTGTGCGTTGCGACAGGACACTTCCACGGCCAGGACTGCCATGTGTTTGTGTGTTGCGACAGGACACTTCCACGGCCAGGACTGCCATGTGTTTGTGTGTTGCGACAGGACACTTCCACGGCCAGGACTGCCATGTGTTTGTGTGTTGCGACAGGACACTTCCACGGCCAGGACTGCCATGTGTTTGTGTGTTGCGACAGGACACTTCCACGACCAGGACTGCCATGTGTTTGTGTGTTGCGACAGGACACTTCCACGGCCAGGACTGCCATGTGTTTGTGTGTTGCGACAGGACACTTCCACGGCCAGGACTGCCATGTGTTTGTGTGTTGCGACAGGACACTTCCACGGCCAGGACTGCCATGTGTTTGTGTGTTGCGACAGGACACTTCCACAGCCAGGACTGCCATGTGTTTGTGTGTTGCGACAGGACACTTCCACAACCAGGACTGCCATGTGTTTGTATGTTGCGACAGGACACTTCCACAGCCAGGACTGCCATGTGTTTGTATGTTGCGACAGGACACTTCCACAGCCAGGACTGCCATGTGTTTGTATGTTGCGACAGGACACTTCCACAGCCAGGACTGCCATGTGTTTGTATGTTGCGACAGGACACTTCCACAGCCAGGACTGCCATGTGTTTGTATGTTGCGACAGGACACTTCCACAGCCAGGACTGCCATGTGTTTGTATGTTGCGACAGGACACTTCCACAGCCAGGACTGCCATGTGTTTGTATGTTGCGACAGGACACTTCCACAGCCAGGACTGCCATGTGTTTGTATGTTGCGACAGGACACTTCCACAGCCAGGACTGCCATGTGTTTGTATGTTGCGACAGGACACTTCCACAGCCAGGACTGCCATGTGTTTGTATGTTGCGACAGGACACTTCCACAGCCAGGACTGCCATGTGTTTGTATGTTGTGACAGGACTTTGGATGCCATGTGTTTGTATGTCGACAGGACACTTCCATAGCCAGGAGTGCCATGTGTTTGTATGTTGCGACAGGACACTTCCACAGCCAGGACTGCCATGTGTTTGTATGTTGCGACAGGACACTTCCACAGCCAGGACTGCCATGTGTTTGTATGTTGCGACAGGACACTTCCACAGCCAGGAGTGCCATGTTTTTGTATGTTGTGACAGGACACTTCCACAGCCAGGACTGCCATGTGTTTGTATGTTGCGACAGGACACTTCCATAGCCAGGACTTCCATGTGTTTGTATGTTGCGACAGGACACTTCCACAGCCAGGACTGCCATGTGTTTGTATGTTGCGACAGGACACTTCCACAGCCAGGACTGCCATGTGTTTGTATGTTGCGACAGGACACTTCCATAGCCAGGACTTCCATGTGTTTGTATGTTGCAACAGGACACTTCCACAGCCAGGACTGCCATGTGTTTGTATGTTGCGACAGGACACTTCCACAGCCAGGACTTCCATGTGTTTGTATGTTGCGACAGGACACTTCCATAGCCAGGAGTGACATGTGTTTGTGTGTTGCGACAGGACACTTCCACAGCCAGGACTGCCATGTGTTTGTATGTTGCGACAGGACACTTCCACAGCCAGGACTGCTATGTGTTCCTATGTCGCTACTGGATGCCACTGGAGGAGACTGAGGGAGGCTCAGAGAAGGCGGGAAGTGAGGGGGAGGAGGAGGAGGATGTGGCGGAGGATGACTTCAAGTGTGTCGTCTACTTCTGGCAGGGGCGTGAGGCATCCAACATCGGCTGGCTGACCTTCACTTTCAGGTGACCATGGCTGCTCTAACACCTCACACAACTAGCAATATAAGTTTGGCTCACTTTAACTCTTTACTGGGTAGACTGATGTGGGCAGAAATTTTAAGATGGCAGCCATCTGTGAATTACGCGGTATGTTGCTTGCATTAAAATTCTAATAACTCGACAACTGATGCATGAAAATATATGAAATTAATTGCACTGTACATGTAATGATTGTGTGAATCAAATGTGTTATTAAAATTTATGTGTTGCAATCAATTACATTTCAGATCTTGAAGCAAACTTTAACAATTATGATGACAAAATAAATAAGCAACTTCATCATGCTACATATTAGTTTTTTTAGAACACACAACAATGATCCCGTGGAACTAATGTAGCCATGTATGTTAGTTTTATCCTAGTAAAACATTTATCCAATTTTGATGGTTGTTTTCAAATTATATTTGCTTTCGTAAACAACACCAATGCGACGGAAGACTAAAATCATGCCATAATTTACAAAATGACTATCGTTTACCGATCATATTGCTGAATGGAATGTTCTTTTCGTATGTAAAATCAACACTCGAATAACGAAGGATAGCAGACTCCTTTCACAAATAGATGCTCCCTTATCAGAAACAATGTGACCATAGTGCATATTAATAAAATACCCTAAAATAAATAAACCAAACGAAGTATAGATGGTGATCCGATTAACAAAATGGCTGCATATCGGTGAAATGAACATGCCGCCGACGTATCTTAACAACGAAAAGATGGATGATAACAGGGTCTCCGTGATCGCTGTCGACATTATTCACGTTGCAAACATCGATATCCGACTCAAAATCGTCGAGAAATGATCTCAGTAATATCTGCCAAATGCCGCACGATGTCGGAGGTTAACAAGACGTATGCACTTCAATATCCTTCCAAATAAACTCACTTAATTCGCAAACGAAAACAATTTTTCACAAGATGGTGACAGCACATGTTTCCGTGACCTACATAGAGCTTAGATCAGCAGTTTGAGCTGGCTGCTTAATGTAAAAGAAGGATGTGATTGCGGTAAGTGAAAGGCCCATGAACTGTGAGTTTACTGGGCGGTTTTGGACGGTCTGCACGTACGAGGGTTTGGGTGGTTTGGGATGGTCTGCGCAGTAAAGAGTTAATTTCTATTTCGTGTTTGAGTGACTAAGTACTCATTGTTCCTGTTTTCACTGTCAGTAAGTTGACAGGAGGAATCACTCTAGATTACCATCACTGTCCCTGCTCATTTGATGAGACGCCTATGGTGACATGTTGCAGTTTGCAGAAGAAGTTTGAGTCGCTGTTTGGCAGTAAACTTGAAGTGGTGAGGACGTGCCAGGTGGGTCCTTGTCTTCTCACATCCATGTTAGGTCTTAGGCCACTCTATGTTCACCATCTCCCATGCACTGTTATCTCAGATTTTTAAGTTTGCATACACACATCTTAGGATACTGCCGTTATGTCCAAGAAACCTTTATTTGATGAAGTCATTCTAAAGGCTCCCAGGGCCCTCAATGGCCCCAAAGGGGTAATTTGTCACAGTTTACCTATTGTTCTGTCATTGAGGTCAATGGCAGTTGCTTCTATCATCTGGTAGATTAGACAGATGCCTGCAGATCTTAATTAAGTTGTATCTCTTCAAAACTATTGATTTGCTGTAAATGCAAATTGTGTTTATGTTGATGCTTATTTAATTATCTTTTAAAATAGTATAACTGCACTTGTAGGTGACAAACATAGAACATTTATATTCTGGGCAACAACTATAGACTGAAATGTCATGCACATTATTGATGTAAAATGCATTCTGATCTGGACTGGCTGAGTTTAGTGGAAGTAAACAAATCCATCTTGATTGACACCACAAATGATCAGTCCTGTTGCTGCATTTATACAATTTGATCATTCTTTATGATTAACCAGAGAAAATGCCTTTGATTAAGGTGAAGATAACTATAATAGTCTAAAGAACTTCAGGGTCTCTTGGTCCCATGTTTATCCAATCATAACAGTATTCCCAGTACAACCCCACCCAATCCTGATGATGTGTTCCTCACGTAACGATGTGTCCCATGAGTCATGACAAAATCTCCCACTTCTCATGATCCGGCATAACAAACTCTCCCACTTCTAATTACCTGTTCTATTCCTACTGAATACTCCCACTTCTAATTACCTGTCATATTCCTACTGAACTGTCCCCACTTTTAATTACCTGTCCTATTCCTACTGAACTCTCCCACTTCTAATTACCTGTCCTATTCCTACTGAACTCTCCCCACTTTTAATTACCTGTCCTATGCCTACTGAACTCTCCCACTTCTAATTACCTGTCCTGTTCCTACTGAACTGTCCCTTGAAAAAATGTTCTACCCTTAATGATGTGTCCCACTCTAAACTAATATATACACTCACAGAAATTACATCTCCAACCCCTATGATACCTCCCACAGCTGACAACCTGCCTACATCCTGACAGCCTGTCTACCTCCTCACAGCCTGCCCCACTCCTGACAGCCTGTCCCACACCTGACAACCTGTCCCACTCCTGACAACCTGCCTACCTCCTGACAACCTGTCCCACTCCTGACAACCTGTCCCGCTCCTGATTACCTGCCTACCTCCTGACAACCTGTCCCACTTCTGACAACCTGTCCCACTTCTGACAACCTGTCCCACTTCTGACAACCTGTCCCGCTCCTGACAACCTGCCTACCTCCTGACAACCTGTCCCACTCCTGACAACCTGCCTACCTCCTGACAACCTGCCTACCTCCTGACAACCTGTCCCACTCCTGACAACATGCCTACCTCCTGACAAACTGTGTACCTACTGACCACCTGTCCCGCTCCTGACAACCTGTCTAACTCCTGACAACCTGTCTACCTCTTGACAACCTGTCCCACTCCTGACAACCTGCCTTCCTCCTGACATCATGTCCCACTCCTGACAACCTGTCCCACTCCTGACAACCTGCCTACCTCCTGACAAACTGTCTACCTCCTGACAACCTGTCTATCTCCTGACAACCTATCCCACTCTTTACAACCTGTCCTGCTCCTGACAACCTGTCTACTTCCTGACAACCTGTCTATCTCCTGACAACCTGTCCCACTCTTTACAACCTGTCCTGCTCCTGACAACCTGTCTACTTCCTGACAACCTGTCTATCTCCTGACAACCTGTCTATCTCCTGACAACCTGTCCCACTCTTTACAACCTGTCCTGCTCCTGACAACCTGTCTACTTCCTGACAACCTGTCTATCTCCTGACAACCTGTCTATCTCCTGACAACCTGTCACACTCTTTACAACCTGTCCTGCTCCTGACAACCTGTTCCATTCCTGACAACCTGTCTATCTCCTGACAACCTGTCCCACTCTTTACTCTTTACAACCTGTTCCATTCCTGACAACCTATCTACCTCCTGACAACCTGTCTACCTCCTGACAACCTGTCCCACTCCTGACAACCTGGCCCCCACCTGACAACCTGTCTACCTCCTGACAAATTGGGCCTCTCTTGGCAACCTGGCCCCCTCTTGACAACACGTCTACCTCCTGACAACCTGGCCCCCTCCTGACAACCTGTCTACCTCCTGACAACTTGTCCCCCTCCTGACAACCTGTCTACCTCCTGACAACCTGGCCCCCTCCTAACAACCTGTCTACCTCCTGACAAATTGGGCCTCTCTTGACAACCTGTCTACCTCCTGCTGGTCTGCCTCCACCCTCTTTCTGTAGTGCACTAGGTGAACACATCATCCAGTCTAACATGTATTTTGCAGCAACAAGAGAACTTGAAGTTTCTGTCACACTTCAAGACCAAGTTCATCATCCACGACGGCAAGCGCAAAGTCGTGCGTGCCGAGGGGGAAAGTGCACCTGTCGAGTTCTTCCACATCCGCTCCAACGGGAGTCTACTGACCACACGCTGCGTCCAGGTGGGATTCACGCAAGCCACAATACACACACGCATGCACAAGTGTCTCGCCATAACAGTCTGCTTTTGATCAGTGATTACTTACTCCAGTTTCTGCTCAGCCATGCTGCACCAGTGTGGCACCTGTGTGGCACCAGTGTGGCACCTGTGTGGCACCTGTGTGGCACCTGTGTGGCACCTGTGTGGCACCAGTGTGGCACGTGTATTGGCACCTGTGTGGCACCAATGTGGCACCTGTGTGGCTCTCCCTACTGGTACCTCTGTACAATTAGCTTAGTTGCTCTGTCCTCTCACATAAAGAACTTATTTACAGTTAGTTATTTACAACTTTCCATTTCAAGGGTCAACCTCATCATGCTTTATGTGTCTTTCCATGTCAATCTCACATTGCCGTTCTCTCCATTTCAAGTGTCAACCTCATCATGCTTTATGTTTCTTTCCATGTCAATCTCACATTGCCTTTTGTTTCTCTCCATTTCAAGTGTCAACCTCATCATGCTTTATGTGTCTTTCCATGTCAATCTCACATTGCCTTTTGTTTCTCTCCATTTCAAGTGTCAACCTCATCATGCTTTATGTGTCTTTCCATGTCAATCTCACATTGCCTTTTGTTTCTCTCCATTTCAAGTGTCAACCTCATCATGCTTTATGTGTCTTTCCATGTCAATCTCACATTGCCTTTTGTTTCTCTTCATTTCAAGTGTCAACCTCATCATGCTTTATGTGTCTTTCCATGTCAATCTCACATTGCCTTTTGTTTCTCTTCATTTCAAGTGTCAACCTCATCATGCTTTATGTGTCTTTCCATGTCAATCTCACATTGCCTTTTGTTTCTCTCCATTTCAAGTGTCAACCTCATCATGCTTTATGTTTCTTTCCATGTCAATCTCACATTGCCTTTTGTTTCTCTCCATTTCAAGTGTCAACCTCATCATGCTTTATGTTTCTTTCCATGTCAATCTCACATTGCCTTTTGTTTCTCTCCATTTCAAGTGTCAACCTCATCATGCTTTATGTTTCTTTCCATGTCAATCTCACATTGCCTTTTGTTTCTCTCCATTTCGAGTGTCAACCTCATCATGCTTTATGTGTCTTTCCATGTCAATCTCACATTGCCTTTTGTTTCTCTCCATTTCAAGTGTCAACCTCATCATGCTTTATGTTTCTTTCCATGTCAATCTCACATTGCCTTTTGTTTCTCTCCATTTCAAGTGTCAACCTCATCATACTTTATGTGTCTTTCCATGTCAATCTCACATTGCCTTTTGTTTCTCTCCATTTCGAGTGTCAACCTCATCATGCTTTATGTTTCTTTCCATGTCAATCTCACATTGCCTTTTGTTTCTCTCCATTTCGAGTGTCAACCTCATCATGCTTTATGTGTCTTTCCATGTCAATCTCACATTGCCTTTTGTTTCTCTCCATTTCGAGTGTCAACCTCATCATGCTTTATGTTTCTTTCCATGTCAATCTCACATTGCCTTTTGTTTCTCTCCATTTCGAGTGTCAACCTCATCATCATGCTTTATGTTTCTTTCCATGTCAATCTCACATTGCCTTTTGTTTCTCTCCATTTCAAGTGTCAACCTCATCATGCTTTATGTTTCTTTCCATGTCAATCTCACATTGCCTTTTGTTTCTCTCCATTTCAAGTGTCAACCTCATCATGCTTTATGTTTCTTTCCATGTCAATCTCACATTGCCTTTTGTTTCTCTCCATTTCAAGTGTCAACCTCATCATGCTTTATGTGTCTTTCCATGTCAATCTCACATTGCCTTTTGTTTCTCTCCATTTCAAGTGTCAACCTCATCATGCTTTATGTTTCTTTCCATGTCAATCTCACATTGCCTTTTGTTTCTCTCCATTTCAAGTGTCAACCTCATCATGCTTTATGTTTCTTTCCATGTCAATCTCACATTGCCTTTTGTTTCTCTCCATTTCAAGTGTCAACCTCATCATGCTTTATGTTTCTTTCCATGTCAATCTCACATTGCCTTTTGTTTCTCTCCATTTCAAGTGTCAACCTCATCATGCTTTATGTTTCTTTCCATGTCAATCTCACATTGCCTTTTGTTTCTCTCCATTTCAAGTGTCAACCTCATCATGCTTTATGTTTCTTTCCATGTCAATCTCACATTGCCTTTTGTTTCTCTCCATTTCAAGTGTCAACCTCATCATGCTTTATGTGTCTTTCCATGTCAATCTCACATTGCCTTTTGTTTCTCTCCATTTCAAGTGTCAACCTCATCATGCTTTATGTTTCTTTCCATGTCAATCTCACATTGCCTTTTGTATCTCTCCATTTCAAACTCAGATTGCTGTATGGTTCTCAAAGACAATGTCACATTACTTGGTGTTTTCTCTGTGGAAACTGCACATTGCTTTCTTTATTTTTCCATATCAAACTTAATGCTTTATGTTTCTCACAGATTCAAGCATCTGCCACCCATCTGAATTCAGAGTTTTGGTAAGTTTTCTTTGTGATTTTGCTATCCAAAAGATGTGTATAAATGAGGCTGTTTGAACAAAGATATATCTTACATGATTGGTAGATGCTGTTTAAAATAAAGGATTCAAAATGTTATTATATAAAACAATAAGTACCCATTTTATTTTTAATAATACAAATACATTTAGCACTTTGTTGCAGTCTCAGAACCCTGTTTGTTGAGCTTTAAAGGGCCTTAAATGTACCTGTAAAGTTGCTGTGTTGTCCACCCACCAGCTACATCCTCAAAGTGCCGTTTGACTCGGCTGACAGCCAGGGCATTGTGTATGTCTGGATTGGCAAGAGGTCCAATGCTGAAGAGGCTCGGTTGGCTGAGGAGATAGCAGATGACATGTATGGGGTAAGTTATCTAGTTCACACAGCAGATGACATTTACAGGGTAACCCAGATCTCACATAGATGACATGTATGGGGTAAGTTATCTAGTTCACACAGCAGATGACATTTACAGGGTAACCCAGATCTCACATAGATGACATGTGTGGGGTGAGACACCAGGTTCACATAGCACATGACATGCCTGTGGTAAGACATCAAGTTTACATAACAGATGACTTCTACAGGATGTCTTGTTAATTTTTATTTCTTTGGGCTGAAGGTCCAATAGACTTATGCATGCGCCATCGGCCATCTGCCATCCACCATCCGCCGTTAGATCTCAGATCTCAGATCTCAGAAACTACTGAAGATATTTTTTTCAAATGTTGCTAGGCATTTGTTAGTGTACTGTTATTATGCACAAAAAATGGAAAATTTGATTGACACATTTTTAAGCCTTTTATGGTCCTTTAGGGTCTAAAAATTGTACATTTTACCATTTCCTGTTTTATTCCAAAAAAAATTCTGTAGTTTTTCTTCCATTTTAGAGGGTATTTTCATTGTACACAAGAAATCTGTAGTTCACTAGTCTTTTGCAAGCGCATCTCAGGACCTCCCCGAAACGCAACATGTTAAAATTTTACCTGTTTCTGCCTAGACTTTTAGCAGACATCAGAGCACAACCTCCTGGGGCTATCTGTATACTTGGGTTACCAGAGACTGGTCACTGGTCACTGGTCACTCCCAACCTTCTATTGTACACATGTACATGGGACTGTGCCTAGTTGTTCTACAGCAGTGGTAGGGGCTGTGTCAGTAACCCAGTTGACCCCTGGCACATGTAAGTGAAAATTGATATGGATAGACTTTTTTTTATTCCAGACAACTATAAAGTGAAAAATCATACACTTTATTGATTCAGTGCTGTTTTTGCACAATATATTTCTGGTCATCTCATATGAATAACCAGGTGATTATGGTGAAAAGACTAGGCAGTGACTATGAATCACCAAAACACATTTTATTGATAATTACCAACTCACCAAAGGACTTCAGGGCCACTTGGCCCATTTTTTTTATTGTTATAAACAGAGTTCATCATACTTAATGCCGTCTTAAGAATGTAGTGTAAGAATGTTGCAGTGACAACACTGCTGGTTGTTACTGTGTTGTGACAACACTGCTGGTTGTTACTGTGTTGTGACAACACTGCTGGTTGTTACTGTGTTGTGACAACACTGCTGGTTGTTACTGTGTTGTGACAACACTGCTGGTTGTTACTGTGTTGTGACAACACTGCTGGTTGTTACTGTGTTGTGACAACACTGCTGGTTGTTACTGTGTTGTGACAACACTGCTGGTTGTTACTGTGTTGTGACAACACTGCTGGTTGTTACTGTGTTGTGACAACACTGCTGGTTGTTACTGTGTTGTGACAACACTGCTGGTTGTTACTGTGTTGTGACAACACTGCTGGTTGTTACTGTGTTGTGACAACACTGCTGGTTGTTACTGTGTTGTGACAACACTGCTGGTTGTTACTGTGTTGTGACAACACTGCTGGTTGTTACTGTGTTGTGACAACACTGCTGGTTGTTACTGTGTTGTGACAACACTGCTGGTTGTTACTGTGTTGTGACAACACTGCTGGTTGTTACTGTGTTGTGACAACACTGCTGGTTGTTACTGTGTTGTGACAACACTGCTGGTTGTTACTGTGTTGTGACAACACTGCTGGTTGTTACTGTGTTGTGACAACACTGCTGGTTGTTACTGTGTTGTGACAACACTGCTGGTTGTTACTGTGTTGTGACAACACTGCTGGTTGTTACTGTGTTGTGACAACACTGCTGGTTGTTACTGTGTTGTGACAACACTGCTGGTTGTTACTGTGTTGTGACAACACTGCTGGTTGTTACTGTGTTGTGACAACACTGCTGGTTGTTACTGTGTTGTGACAACACTGCTGGTTGTTACTGTGTTGTGACAACACTCAGAAGTTGTTACTGTGTGTGCCACTTGGCCCTTTTTTTACTGTGTTAGTGAAACAGGGTTGTTACAATGCGTTTACAACATGCTAGTTGTACTGTGTTGTGACAACACTGCTGGTTGTTACTGTGTTGTGACAACACTGCTGGTTGTTACTGTGTTGTGACAACACTGCTGGTTGTTACTGTGTTGTGACAACACTGCTGGTTGTTACTGTGTTGTGACAACACTGCTGGTTGTTACTGTGTTGTGACAACACTGCTGGTTGTTACTGTGTTGTGACAACACTGCTGGTTGTTACTGTGTTGTGACAACACTGCTGGTTGTTACTGTGTTGTACAACTGTCCCCAAGCAGTTGTTAGCTGGTGGACCACCGTGTACTGTTGTGACAACACTGCTGGTGTCTGTGGTGACAACACTGCTGGTTGTTACTGTGTTGTGACAACACTGCTGGTTGTTACTGTGTTGTGACAACACTGCTGGTTGTTACTGTGTTGTGACAACACTGCTGGTTGTTACTGTGTTGTGACAACACTGCTGGTTGTTACTGTGTTGACAAAATTTCTCTTGTCATTAAGTTACAAACTGTTGTATGTTTCTTACTGTCCCCTAAGCAAGTGTGCTGCAGGGCCACCTGTCACCTGACTGTGACAGTGTGCAGTGTCTGTCGCAGGAGAGTCACACGCTGCAGATACTGAGTGAGGGAGAGGAACCAGAGAACTTCTTCTGGGTTGGTCTTGGAGGAAAGAAGAAATATGATGAGGTATGCTTCATCAACATCAAACCAACAAAATATTCATCTTTCATTAAAGATTACAAACTTTTATTTTAATTAAGTCAGTAACAAAGTAGGCTACCAGCTCAATAAGTGTTATAATTCTGTGGTAGCCACTTTTACTTTTGTATTATATCTTGAATCATGTGGATGAGGAAATATAGTTGCTTACTGCATAAATTATTATATATTTGTAATAATCAGCAAGATAATTTAACATATTTTGCATACTTTCAACAAGTTAATAGAATGCTATCCAAGGTGCAGATGTTGAGGATGCGTTGCATGTCGCTCATCTGATGATATTGCAGCATGCTGAGTACATGAGATATGCGCGCCTCTTCCGTTGCTCCAATGAGAAAGGTTACTTCACAGTCTCTGAAAAGTGCTCTGACTTCTGCCAGGTTTGTTCACACGTCTTCACTTCTTTCTTATGCATATTTAAAACCATACTGAGATGGTTAAGAGCTATTGTTTCACCATCTCAATTCTCATGTTGCTTATTTTTGTTAATATGATGACTCAGCTGATGGTGACATTATGACTGTGTTGTCACAGTGCACATCAGATGATAACATTATATGTTAGGATGACTTGGCACATGATATGTTATCACTCTGTGTTGTTAGGATGACTTGGCTGATAATGTTATCATTCTGTGTTATTAGGATGACTTGGCTGATGATAATATTATCATTCTGTGTTGTTAGGATGACTTGGTTGATGATAATGTTATCATTCTGTGTTGTTAGGATGACTTGGTTGATGATGTTATCATTCTGTGTTGTTAGGATGACTTGGCTGATGATAATGTTATCATTATGTGTTGTTAGGATGACTTGGCTGATGATGTTATCATTCTGTGTTGCTAGGATGACTTGGCTGATGATGTTATCATTCTGTGTTGCTAGGATGACTTGGTTGATGATGTTATCATTCTGTGTTGCTAGGATGACTTGGCTGATGATGTTGTCATTCTGTGTTGTTAGGATGACTTGGCTGATGATGTTATCATTATGTGTTGTTACGATGACTTGGCTGATGATAATGTTATCATTCTGTGTTGTTAGGATGACGTGGCTGATGATGTTATCATTCTGTGTTGTTAGGATGACTTGGCTGATGATGTTGTCATTCTGTGTTGTTAGGATGACTTGGCTGATGATGTTATCATTATGTGTTGTTACGATGACTTGGCTGATGATAATGTTATCATTCTGTGTTGTTAGGATGACTTGGCTGATGATGTTATCATTCTGTGTTGTTAGGATAACTTGGCTGATGATGTTATCATTCTGTGTTGTTAGGATAACTTGGCTGATGATGTTGTCATTCTGTGTTGTTAGGATAACTTGGCTGATGATATTATCATTCTGTGTTGTTAGGATGACTTGGCTGATGATGTTATCATTCTGTGTTGTTAGGATAACTTGGCTGATGATGTTATCATTCTGTGTTGTTAGGATAACTTGGCTGATGATGTTGTCATTTTGTGTTGTTAGGATGACTTGGCTGATGATGTTATCATTATGTGTTGTTACGATGACTTGGCTGATGATAATGTTATCATTCTGTGTTGTTAGGATGACTTGGCTGATGATGTTATCATTCTGTGTTGTTAGGATAACTTGGCTGATGATATTATCATTCTGTGTTGTTAGGATGACTTGGCACATGATATGTTATAATTCTGTGTTGTTAGGATGACTTGGCTGATGATGTTATCATTCTGTGTTGTTAGGATGACTTGGCTGATTATAATGTTATCATTCTGTGTTGTTAGGATGACTTGGCTGATTATAATGTTATCATTCTGTGTTGTTAGGATGACTTGGCTGATGATGACGTTATGATTCTGGACAACGGTCAACAAGTATTCCTGTGGATTGGTCGCAAGACAAGTGACGTAGAGATCAAATTGTCATTCAAGAGTGCCCAGGTAAGTACATAACACCCACAGTCTGTACAGTTTAGAGTGTACATGTGGGTCTGTCACTCCCACTGTTTGTACAGTTTAGAGTGTATGTGTGGGTCTGTCACTCCCACTGTCTGTACAGTTTAGAGTGTATGGCTGGGTCTGTCACTCCCACTGTCCGTACAGTTTAGAGTGTATGGCTGGGTCTGTCACTCCCACTGTCCGTACAGTTTAGAGTGTATGGCTGGGTCTGTCACTCCCACTGTCCGTATAGTTTAGAGTGTATGGCTGGGTCTGTCATTCACACTGTCCATACAGTTTAGAGTGTATGGCTGGGTCTGTCACTCCCACTGTCCTATAGTTTAGAGTGTATGGCTGGGTCTGTCACTCCCACTGTCCGTATAGTTTAGAGTGTATGGCTGGGTCTGTCACTCCCACTGTCGTATAGTTTAGAGTGTATGGCTGGGTCTGTCACTCCCACTGTCCGTATAGTTTAGAGTGTATGGCTGGGTCTGTCACTCCCACTGTCCGTATAGTTTAGAGTGTATGGCTGGGTCTGTCACTCCCACTGTCCGTATAGTTTAGAGTGTATGGCTGGGTCTGTCACTCCCACTGTCCGTATAGTTTAGAGTGTATGGCTGGGTCTGTCACTCCCACTGTCCGTATAGTTTAGAGTGTATGGCTGGGTCTGTCATTCACACTGTCCGTATAGTTTAGAGTGTATGGCTGGGTCTGTCACTCCCACTGTCCGTATAGTTTAGAGTGTATGGCTGGGTCTGTCACTCCCACTGTCCGTATAGTTTAGAGTGTATGGCTGGGTCTGTCACTCCCACTGTCCGTATAGTTTAGAGTGTATGGCTGGGTCTGTCACTCACACTGTCCATACAGTTTAGAGTGTATGGCTGGGTCTGTCACTCCCACTGTCCGTATAGTTTAGAGTATATGGCTGGGTCTGTCATTCACACTGTCCATACAGTTTAGAGTGTATGGCTGGGTCTGTCACTCCCACTGTCCGTATAGTTTAGAGTATATGGCTGGGTCTGTCACTCCCACTGTCCGTATAGTTTAGAGTGTATGGCTGGGTCTGTCACTCCCACTGTCCGTATAGTTTAGAGTGTATGGCTGGGTCTGTCACTCCCACTGTCCGTATAGTTTAGAGTGTATGGCTGGGTCTGTCACTCCCACTGTCCGTATAGTTTAGAGTGTATGGCTGGGTCTGTCACTCCCACTGTCCGTATAGTTTAGAGTGTATGGCTGGGTCTGTCACTCCCACTGTCCGTATAGTTTAGAGTGTATGGCTGGGTCTGTCACTCCCACTGTCCGTATAGTTTAGAGTGTATGGCTGGGTCTGTCACTCCCACTGTCCGTATAGTTTAGAGTGTATGGCTGGGTCTGTCACTCCCACTGTCCGTATAGTTTAGAGTGTATGGCTGGGTCCGTCACTCCCACTGTCCGTATAGTTTAGAGTGTATGGCTGGGTCTGTCACTCCCACTGTCCGTATAGTTTAGAGTGTATGGCTGGGTCTGTCACTCCCACTGTCCGTATAGTTTAGAGTGTATGGCTGGGTCTGTCACTCCCACTGTCCGTATAGTTTAGAGTGTATGGCTGGGTCTGTCACTCCCACTGTCCGTATAGTTTAGAGTGTATGGCTGGGTCTGTCACTCCCACTGTCCGTATAGTTTAGAGTGTATGGCTGGGTCTGTCACTCCCACTGTCCGTATAGTTTAGAGTGTATGGCTGGGTCTGTCACTCCCACTGTCCGTATAGTTTAGAGTGTATGGCTGGGTCTGTCACTCCCACTGTCCGTATAGTTTAGAGTGTATGGCTGGGTCTGTCACTCCCACTGTCCGTATAGTTTAGAGTGTATGGCTGGGTCTGTCACTCCCACTGTCCGTATAGTTTAGAGTGTATGGCTGGGTCTGTCATTCACACTGTCCATACAGTTTAGAGTGTATGGCTGGGTCTGTCACTCCCACTGTCCGTATAGTTTAGAGTGTATGGCTGGGTCTGTCACTCCCACTGTCCGTATAGTTTAGAGTGTATGGCTGGGTCTGTCACTCCCACTGTCCGTATAGTTTAGAGTGTATGGCTGGGTCTGTCACTCCCACTGTCGTATAGTTTAGAGTGTATGGCTGGGTCTGTCACTCCCACTGTCCGTATAGTTTAGAGTGTATGGCTGGGTCTGTCACTCCCACTGTCCGTATAGTTTAGAGTGTATGGCTGGGTCTGTCACTCCCACTGTCCGTATAGTTTAGAGTGTATGGCTGGGTCTGTCACTCCCACTGTCCGTATAGTTTAGAGTGTATGGCTGGGTCTGTCATTCACACTGTCCATACAGTTTAGAGTATATGGCTGGGTCTGTCACTCACACTGTCCGTATAGTTTAGAGTATATGACTGGGTCTGTCATTCACACTGTCCGTACAGTTTAGAGTATATGGCTGGGTCTGTCACTCACATAAGCGGTAGGCTTGCTCCATTTATTTCAAGCCAGTTTATATAGTATTTTGTGAGGAGTTGACCTACTTATGTTATTGGTTATATTTAGAGATTGTATTTTCACTTCAGGTCTACATCCAACACATGAGAAACAAGCAACCAGACAATCAACGTAAATTACTTCTTGCACTGAAGAACAAAGAAACACGCAACTTTATCAAGTGCTTCCATGGTTGGGGTAAACACCGTGAGGTGCCTCAGTAGCAGCGTAGCAGCAACAACAGACCTGCCCCGCCCTGACCCAAACATGAAACAAAGATGTTGATAATTTAGTTAAGCAATGTGACATTTGAGGACATGGAACAATATTTGCAGTTCTATACACCCCTCTCATTCTTTGTATGTTACATATAATTTGTTCTAATGATGCCTTGAAATGTACTGCTTTATATTTATTTAAATAACTTTTGTTGTGCCGAAATAGTGTTTTATTCTACTCTGCATTTCACTGACATGTAAGTGCCAAATGCTAGAGTCAGAGTTTGAGTGCAGTAAGACAAGATGCATAGAACTGTTTACAAACATATGTTACTCATTCGCTGCTGCAGAGTGTTTCATATATATGCCGGGTATATGTGTGTTTGTGTGCACCGACAAACTCTTTCAGTGACGTAACACCCACATGCAGGAATACACACATGTACATACATACACAGTCACATTGTAACCATGTTGTCATCAGTGGCATACTAACTTTGATTTGTATAAATATCACTTACGTATCACTAGCACATTCTGCAAATGGAAATGTATTTGATCAACTGTTGTGATAGGTCAGTGTGTCAAGTTCAGCCATGCTTATTCAATCTAATAAAATCTATTTAAATATGCTTGTTTGATGGTTGGTTGTTTCTTGTGAAGAAATGTGCTTGCAAGATCTGTGAAGGCATATTCTACTATTCATTGTTTAAAAAATTAGTTATTACAGTTTTTTGCATGTCCAGAAATGTATTTTTACTTGTTGGAAAAGCTTTACTGCATTCTTTTTAAAGTTATGAGCCCACAAGAGAATTTACATATGTATTTACCACATTAATTTCTTATCTTACCGTCTGTTCACTTGGGCCGTCCTCCTGTTACCCATACTGATGCTTCAAGGATGTACACAGTGATGATGTAGAGTGATACTGTTACTACTAAGTAGTCACTGCCAGCACCTCCCACACAGCCAGCAGAAGTGGCACAATATTACTTATTCGTCAAGGCATTTAACATGAAATGTGTGCTCTCAAAGTATCAGGAATGTACCAAATTGTAAAAAAGCTTTGACTTCAAATAAGTAACAGCATTTTACTCACATATCAGGAAGGTGATAGTTGTATGCCTCTCCTCCTACAAATGCATGTCAATCTTGTCAAATGTAACTTACCCTTAATTCCAACCCTAAACCTTCCATTCAAGAGACTGAGTGCTTCAAAAGTGGAGAAAATATACATAGGTAGTTTTTAGGTACACTAGTACACAAACAATTTGTAATTGATTGAATGTTTCTAAAGGCACCCCAAGACCTCACAAAATGCTATATGTCCATATTTCCCTGTGTCTGCAAGACTGGTAAGCAATATGTGTATATGTGAGACTGCTCCACCACACACTGAAGGCCAGGTGGCCTGCCTGAAACGCATACCAAATGATTTTTATATTGGAGTTTCATTTTCTGGCAACCCTGTCTGAAGGATTCCAGAGTGTCCTCCATATGGCAGGACTGTGGCAGGACTGGCAGCTGCTTCTGCAGATTGTAAATAAGCTGTTGATGTTCTGTAAAGTTGAATTTATTTTGGTTCTGTGACTGGTTTATTGTCACCTGTAAGTGACAAACATAACATTAATATACAAGTATTGATACCAACTGCATTCTAATCACTGTGCTGTTTAATTGGGTTAAAACTACCAAAAATGTCACCAGTTAATTTTTAAATGGGAAAAAATACATTTCAATATATTTGAAAATGTATGCTTCCATATGAAAGTATATATGTTGAACTTCTAGGAACAATGCACCAACCTGTCAAACAATGATGATTTTGTATCTTTTTTCCAATATACGTGGATATACTTAAAAACAATAATTACTAAATGAAAAATGCACATAATGCAAGCTGATATCATAGCTATGGAGTATGCAAAACTGATTCAGGCTAAGATTATTTTAAACATGAGAAATCCTTTTTTGCAAAATGTGAGTTTGTTTTTAGAAAAAATATAGTTGTAAAAGTTGTCCGTTTTCCAAAAGCTACAGTTATTGAAACAAGTACGTCACACTACTACTTCTGGTATGATGTCTTGCATTGGGACCTTGTCTTTAAATGCATCAAAATTGTCATCTCAACAAAACATGGTTGCTGGCGTGGCTTTCCCCAAAGGACGTCCGTGGATAACGTAGAATACAAACATTTCTGATTTGTTTATGCACAATGTAGATACAACATTTTACATATGTAATATAATGAAAACTTAATGAATTTTGGTTAAATGAGTGATACCTTGATATAATTGTTATCAAAATGGTTCAGACATTTGTATTAAATACATGCGTAATGAATTAGATTAATTAACTAAATCATGATAGTGTGTTCTTTAACTTTTCAACAGTGTTAAAATACACAATAAATTATATCACCTAACATTTATTTTGACATCTGGAACATTTAAGGAAATAACAACTGAAACGTCTTGATGAAGTAACGTCATTATTATGACAAATTAAAGTATACACTGCAACATGCGGATGACGTAGAATACATACAAATGCAATAATTTCTTATCATTGATCTAATGAAAAATACTGTTAAATATAAGATTACCAGGTACCTCAAAACATACTCAACCTATTACAATCCATTGCAGCACATATGTAAATATTCATAGCACAGGTATATATGTGTTCATGCTTCAGCAATCACATTCGCTGATAAAGTAGAATACAAATGCTGTGCATTCTGGTAGCGTTTTTACATTAAATAGAGATATAATTCATGTTATTACAAGACCACACTGCTGTCGTATATGACCACTCATTTCGCAAAATGAGTTTAATTAACTTGGGTAACGTTGAATACAAATAAATTAGATTGGCTAACCAACAATCAGTTCAGGTGAGATATGATCTCGGCATCTAATGGACATATGACCTGCCTGTTGGTGCAGGTGGGGTTAATGTTGCCAAGTCCTTACCAACTACCCATATATCATCAGGACGTGGGCCAACAACCCAAGATATTGTAAATATTTTATCAGCTGCTCCTTTCACAGCCCCTCATCTGCCATCGCATGGTTCTTTACCATGCGCGGTTTCGATGTACTGCCATGGCGCAGATAGGTTGAACATGACCTTGTACAATCAACATCAGATTCACGATTGTGCTGTTCCTGTACTGACTTGCTTAATCCAACCTATGATGACCTCCATAACGCAACACTGCGCCATTTCATCTAACAGCACCGCGAGGCTCTTGTGTTTCAAGTTCACCCTTAACTTCCTTGTAGTGTATCACCGAATGATGAACTTTCATTTGGTCCTTAAAGTAGTACACGTTGCTTATTTCCTCAAGAAAATGGCACATAGTTCTCGGAGAAATTTACTTACAAGGTGCATTTGGTTTCTGTGAGAGTGTTTTATGAATTGCAAGGTTCTCATATTGAACGCGGTTTGGAGGCATCCATGCATTCTGAGGTGTTAAACCAGCAGCAGAACCACGTTCGTTTGGTCAGAGCGCCATGGAATGTGTTACAATGTATCCTTCCCCGTGATAACGGAGAATACCGGATAACGTAAAAGACACCATTTGGTATTTCGAGTCGTAATTAAATTAGGTATATATATTATGCACAGCTTTTATTTCACAAAATAAGCAAGGTAATCTCATATAATATACATGGAATGTCATCTTTGGAAAGACACTGCTCTCACTATGAAGGGAATGTAGCTAGTACAATATCACATTTGTTTGTCATGCATGCATTGCTAAATACAAACTTATCTTTGGTTTTGCAAATTGGGTGTCAGACCCGCAGCAGAACCACTTTTGTTTGGATCTGGCCTAAACATTGCCATAAGAATGCCATGGAATGTGTTACAACGCTTCCTTCCCCGCGATAACGTAAAATACCGGATAACGTAAAATACACCATTTGGTTGAACCATATGTGATTAAATTATGTATGCATATTATGCACAACTTTTATTTCAGAAAGGAAACAAGGTACCCTCATACCTTGAATGTATACTGGCGAAAGCATGTATATGATAAAAATGATAACGTAGAATACATTCTTAATGAGGACGCTGTTTTTCTGCCACTTTTGGTGGCTTCTGGTGATCACAAAAGTTCACTATGCTTATGGCTTTTGTTTTTAGGTGACAACCCCATGTATATGTGTTAAGTAGACTTTTCAGTCAGATAACACGTCATTGGCACACCATTATGATATAAATTATGCAAATAACGTAAAATACATGAATTTTTTGGACAAGTTATATACGTGTGTAAGTTAAGGAATATTTTAGAGAACATCATAAAATAATAGGTATGCATTCATAGAATGAACTAAAACATGAAGTTAAGCAGCTAACAGTTACTGTTATGGCTCAGGGGTAGAGCTTCGGATGCTCGACTAAGAGAACCCGGGTTCGAATCCTGTGCTGCGGTGTTAAAACCTTGGGCAAGTTTTTTCACTCTACATTGCTCCAGTTCACTCAGCTGTATAAATGAGTACCTGGCTATAGACAAGTGGTGGATATGTGTACGAGCAGCTTTCGCGCATTAATTGTAGCATATGGCTGGATGCTTCCCGGAGAAGTTGAGATGGTGTCTGAGTGAACAGGTCTGTCAGGTAAGTAAAGTGTAAAGCGCTTTGAACGGTCCTGAGGACTGGATACTGCGCTATATAAGAACTTGCCTTTTTTACCTTTACTGGATATTACAATTATAATCTTTTTTAATACTACTCTTTGCTGTGGACAAGCCAAAATGGGATTGTTGGTGTGTTTCGTAGACACATTATCATACCACCATAGAAAGACAACTATTACAAGAAAGAGCAAGCCAAGCTCTGTTTGACTAAGCTATTTATATTCATATTAAAGCCAATATAACTGTCTTTATAGACCAAAGACACAACATTTGCTACTGGTGACATTTTTGGTAGGTTCAACCATATAACTCCAACTTGACTAAAACCACTAAAGACCAGTCATGTTGCTGTATTTACACAATGCGTTTCTAGTCATCTCATATGAGTACCAGATAAAATGCCAGTTAGATGATTGTAGTGAAGAGATTAGGCAGTGACCATGATTCACCAAAACACATTTCATTCATAATTAATTACAACTTCACTATAGAGTCCAAAGGATCGACCCATTTTTTCTTGGTTTTTATATTAGAGTTTCATCTTCTGGTGAACCAGTGTGAAGGGTTCCAGAGTGTCTCTTGTCACAAGTTCTGTAGGTTGGGCATTCAACAGCACGGTGGAAAGAACAACAATATTGGTAAGATGCCATTCTTATAAGTGGAATGTTGTACGCCTATTTAAGATTGTGACCTCTTTTTGATGTAGTTATTGGAGATAGATAATGTTCAAGATCAATGTTGACCAGCTTGTTGGCTGCACAACAGAACAGTATTACTGGTGCCTGTGCTTGGCATTCCTGTAGGGTTTGTAGATTGTATTCATCGAGCATGGCTGTCACACTCCGGTAAAATAAAACTTTATGAAGCATATTAATTTTTCCTGCTTGCATGGCTTCTAGCATGTAGATATGTAGCAAGTGTAGAGATTACACGCTAGTTGGAGTAACGTTGTATACTATACTTATGCTCTTGTTTTCATTATAGGCATGCGCTGATATGCCTTCAATGGGCCAACTTACTGTGGCAGTCTCCGTCTGTAATTCCCTGGGTTATACCTATTGTCTGTTTGATAGGACGTGTTTTCATCCATCTACTGCATGGTTGTCTGACCCAAAAAAACATCATACCATAATAATCATAATTTAGTTTGTAGAGAAGATGCTTGTGTGGTGCTTTATCAAAGGCTTTCCTGTGGTTAAGCAGAATTATTACCAGTAGGCCTACGTCTATTTGTTTTCTATCTTTTAAATATGTTGCCATTACCTGGATTGCCATCATAAGTGGGGTCTCATAGGATCTTCTGAATGCATGTTAGCTATATGTATGGTGTTATCAAAATGTAACATGTTGCTAGATTGGGCAATGTGTTTCCAAAATTGAACCAGTAAATAAAATACTGATCTGTCCCCGATTTACACGGGGGGGCTATCGAACCCTACTAGTGGCGCTACACAGTGGACAAATAATAACAATTTTTACGGACAGTTTGTCATCACGTGTCTGCATCGACGTTTCTGAATCTGATCTAAAGTTGTCAGTGCGGTTGGTAAAGTATTTACTTGATGATAATGTTTGCCTGTTATGAATACATGTGACCGAGCTTACGAGCAACTTGTCAAAATAAATATATTTTAAGTTATCAGCTATCGTAAGTTATACGATTATATCGTGAGCGATAATATAGATAACATGTGGTTCTCATTCTGAACCTTTACTTTAGCCTAGCCTAGGGCTAGGCTTAGCTAATACAAATTTTGATGGTGCGTTCCATCCGACAGTGGACAGGGTTCGGCAAAAAGTCTTCTTATTGCTGGAACCTTAATGACTTTAATACATGTCAATAGTCCAATAGGATAATAGTTGGAATGTACCAGTGGCAGTGCCTGAAATGAATGCCTACTACGGAACTATTCAACTAATAACCTAGACCTAGTCGCAATGCTGAACCGCCAACGCCGGTATACCGTATTCCCGTATAGTCGCAATGCACCACTTATGGTCGGAATGTTTCAGTGATTTTATTATTGTCCAGCCAATGTATATAATACATTACCAAGGCCTAAAAAATACAATTGTAGATATTAAACATTTCATTGCCAGCATCCGCACACCTCGTGAGCTCAAATATTAGGTAGGAACAGCATGCAAATAATTAACAGAACACACAAGTTTGGCTTTCTCCGTTGGAAGTTGAAAATTGGATCTGTAGCTATCAAGGAGAGGGCTTATAATTTGGATCCATACAACAAAAGAGCACCAGTAAATTCGAAGCAGTGCTGAGACGTGCATCCAGGTTCTGTTTGGGAAATTCCATAGGAATTCCATAACCCATGTTCTGCTGACGTTCTTATGTATTCATGCGCCAGTTGTTGCAGTATAGGTCAATTATGCATCTTGCATGTTTAACCCTGGTTAAACTAGTAAAACCTGGTTATAACCCACCGGGCTGGGCAAAACCAGTTTAACCCGGGTTAAACACCAACCCTGATTGATGGTAGATTTAAGATAAGTAGCCATAAGATAAAGGTTATCTCTTTCCTCTCTGTCACTTTATCTCCTGCATTCATAGCCATGGTTGTTTACACAGTTTGATGTGTTTTGGGTTATGCCTCAGCTCTACATCTGCCGCCTTCACTAGCCATGTCCATGGCACGAACCACACCACTGTTTGAACCTTGTTTTAACATGAAATGCACAATTGTCATACAGGTGAGATGTCATTCCGTGGAGGTGGAGGGCGTGGAGGCAGAGGAGGGCGTGGAGAGTTCAGAGGAAGAGGCGGTGGATTCAGAGGTGGCAGAGGTATGTCTTGTCTATGTATCCAGTTCACAGCTGGTTTGTTTAATCTGCTTCTATAAGCTCATTAACCTTATGAGCCCTGGGTTTGTGAGGGCCTCAATACTATGATATTCTAATCTATGTAAATAAGATCTTAGTGCCTGGCTGGTCCCACACTGGCTAATTTGGTTTTGCAATTACCATTATTTCTGGGTGAATTGCCAACTAATAATTGACGCCATCTATTTGGTGACAGAAGTGACGTGTTGTGGTGACTGTGTTGTAGGTCGTGGCGGGGGTGGGGGCTGGCAAGACTACGGACCTCCTGAGCAAGTTGTAGGTTAGTCACATGTTGCCGTCATCTTATAATTCATGTTATAATAAGTTTCAGTGGATCTTATAGTTATTTCAGTATATTCTTTGCTGCTCAGAAATCACAATATTTTGTGATCTATTTACAGCTTAAGACTGGATGTACAGTCACTCTTGTTGACCTGGGAATACAGTAGTCCCCCTCTTCAGTGGACCCCTTGATGAGTGGACACCCCTGTGTCGGGACAGTTTGTCAGTGTACAAACTGTTTTGCCATGTTAATGTCCCCCTGGTGAGGGGACACCATGCGGACAGCGACAGGATATTTTGGTTATGTGTCCCTCCTAAAGCGAAAACATGGCAAAAATCACAAAATATTTTGATTACAAGATGGCAGAGGACAGGACATCATGACCTGTGCAGTGTGCCAAAACAAAGGCTAAACTTCGTGTGAAACCCAAACAAACAAATTCTACTCAACTGGATAATAATTTATTTCTGGCTGGGTGTTGTCTAGCCTGTTTTCTGTGTCACCTCACAATGGCAATGCCAGTTAACTAATTGCAATCAAGTCTGAGGCTGAACTACTGGGTAATGTTCTCAGACATGGACACTGGCTGTGCTGACAACAAACTGAACAATGATTTGAATCAGAGTTATTTACCAGTGATATTTACAGTACCCTGTAAGGAGCCAAGGAGTATTGTAGAGTGGCTGCATACTGTTGTTTTGTTTCAGAGCTGGGTGAATACCTACACCCCTGTGAGGAAGACCTCGTCTGCAAGTGCACAAATGAGAAAATACCATATTTTAATGCTCCAATCTACCTACAGAACAAGCAACAAATTGGCAAAGTGGATGAAATCTTTGGCCCCATCCGAGATTTTGTATCCTTTCAGTTATGTTTATGATAATGTAAATGTGATGTTACCTTTGAGAATCCTTATTGCTCAGTCAGAGTGTTTGACACCCAATTAATACTTTCACCACTGGTGAACTGCTTCATGTCACAATTTATACCTCGTTGTGCATCATATGGCACCCTCTAATGGCTAAATTTGCATCATTTCTAATGACAGACTTCTGGTGATCATAGATCTGAATCACAATTCCCAACATGTTACATTGTCAGATTTACAGTATATGATTAAGTCAGAATGTTAGTACTCAGAAGCTTAGCCTGGCATTTTATTAGTTAACTTAAAACCTAATTAGTGCTACATACATGGAACATATTGTGACTGGTTAATATTGCCATACGCTATTTGTCACGTCACAGCATTAACAAATTGCAATAGCCACAGGTCTATATTTTCCAGCAAATGAAACCAAAGCCACTTGTGTTTTAAGTTTCTATTAAAGGTTGTTGTATTATATTGCCACATATACAGTGTACTATTATTTGGTACTAAACTTATTTAAATTGTCCCTGTTTTGTTACTTACTCTAAGTCTTATTTGGCTCATAGATGTGTGTAACATTTTCAGTTGTTTTAGTACTATTTCTTTGACTAGTCACCAGTTTTTCTCGGTGAAAGTTTCTGACGACATGAAGGCAAATTCATTCAGCAGCAAACAGAAGGTAAATATGAATACACCACTGTATTGTGACTGTAATGAGTATCACTGAGAGCCACACATAGCTCAGTGAACAAGTTAGACTGAGTGCAGTGAGAGCCACACTTACTTCAGTCAACAAGTTAGACTGAGTGCAGTGAGAGCCACATGTAGCTCAGTCAACAAGTTAGACTGAGTGCAGTGAGAGCCACACGTAGCTCAGTCAACAAGTTAGACTGAGTGCAGTGAGAGCCACACTGTAGCTCAGTCAACAAGTTAGACTGAGTGCAGTGAGAGCCACATGTGGCTCAGTCAACAAGTTAGACTGAGTGCAGTGAGAGCCACATGTAGCTCAGTCAACAAGTTAGACTGAGTGCAGTGAGAGCCACATGTGGCTCAGTCAACAAGTTAGACTGAGTGCAGTGAGAGCCACATGTAGCTCAGTCAACAAGTTAGACTGAGTGCAGTGAGAGCCACATGTGGCTCAGTCAACAAGTTAGACTGAGTGCAGTGAGAGCCACATGTGGCTCAGTCAACAAGTTAGACTGAATGCAGTACAGCCACACTTACTTCAGTCAACAAGTTAGACTGAGTGCAGTGAGAGCCACATGTAGCTCAGTCAACAAGTTAGACTGAGTGCAGTGAGAGCCACATGTGGCTCAGTCAACAAGTTAGACTGAGTGCAGTGACAGCCACACTTACTTCAGTCAACAAGTTAGACTGAGTGCAGTGACAGCCACACTTACTTCAGTCAACAAGTTAGACTGAGTGCAGTGACAGCCACACTTACTTCAGTCAACAAGTTAGACTGAGTGCAGTGACAGCCACACTTACTTCAGTCAACAAGTTAGACTGAGTGCAGTGACAGCCACACTTACTTCAGTCAACAAGTTAGACTGAGTGCAGTGAGAGCCACATGTAGCTCAGTCAACAAGTTAGACTGAGTGCAGTGACAGCCACACTTACTTCAGTCAACAAGTTAGACTGAGTGCAGTGACAGCCACACTTACTTCAGTCAACAAGTTAGACTGAGTGCAGTGACAGCCACACTTACTTCAGTCAACAAGTTAGACTGAGTGCAGTGAGAGCCACACTTAGCTCAGTCAACAAGTTAGACTGAGTGCAGTGAGAGCCACACGTAGCTCAGTCAACAAGTTAGACAGAGTGCAGTGAGAGCCACACTGTAGCTCAGTCAACAAGTTAGACTGAGTGCAGTGAGAGCCACATTGCTCAGTCAACAAGTTAGACTGAGTGCAGTGAGAGCCACATGTGGCTCAGTCAACAAGTTAGACTGAGTGCAGTGAGAGCCACATGTGCTCAGTCAACAAGTTAGACTGAGTGCAGTGAGAGCCACATGTAGCTCAGTCAACAAGTTAGACTGAGTGCAGTGAGAGCCACATGTGGCTCAGTCAACAAGTTAGACTGAATGCAGTAACAGCCACACTTACTTCAGTTAACAAGTTAGACTGAGTGCAGTGAGAGCCACATGTAGCTCAGTCAACAAGTTAGACTGAGTGCAGTGAGAGCCACATGTGGCTCAGTCAACAAGTTAGACTGAGTGCAGTGAGAGCCACATGTGGCTAAGTCAACAAGTTAGACTGAATGCAGTAACAGCCACACTTACTTCAGTCAACAAGTTAGACTGAGTGCAGTGAGAGCCACATGTAGCTCAGTCAACAAGTTAGACTGAGTGCAGTGACAGCCACACTTACTTCAGTCAACACATTAGACTGAGTGCAGTGACAGCCACACTTACTTCAGTCAACAAGTTAGACTGAGTGCAGTGACAGCCACACTTACTTCAGTCAACATGTTAGACTGAGTGCAGTGACAGCCACACTTACTTCAGTCAACAAGTTAGACTGAGTGCAGTGACAGCCACACTTACTTCAGTCAACAAGTTAGACTGAGTGCAGTGACAGCCACACTTACTTCAGGCAACAAGTTAGACTGAGTGCAGTGACAGCCACACTTACTTCAGTCAACAAGTTAGACTGAGTGCAGTGACAGCCACACTTACTTCAGGCAACAAGTTAGACTGAGTGCAGTGACAGCCACACTTACTTCAGTCAACAAGTTAGACTGAGTGCAGTGACAGCCACACTTACTTCAGTCAACAAGTTAGACAGAGTGCAGTGACAGCCACACTTACTTCAGGCAACAAGTTAGACTGAGTGCAGTGACAGCCACACTTACTTCAGGCAACAAGTTAGACTGAGTGCAGTTGCTGTAGGAGGCGGGTGTGTCAACTCTGTGCTGTTTGTGGTAGTCACTGTGGCTGAAGTTAAACATACACAAAAGGAACCTGCATCCAGCTACTTCTAAACTCATCCAAGGCTGGGGTCAATTCCATTTGAGCAATACCCACTCCAATTCCTTGCAACACCAATGTGTGCTGTAATAATGTGTTGTAGTTCTACTTGCATCACTAATGTGTGCTGTAATGTGTTGTAGATCTACTTACAGCACTGGTGTGTGATGTGTTGTAGTTCTACTTGCAGGGCAGTTGCAGCACTGATGTATGTTGTGATGTGTTGTTTTACTTGCAACACTAAAGTGTGTTGTACTTATATTTCTACTTGCAGTACTGATGTGTGTGATCATGTGTTGTAGTTCTACTTGCAGTACTGATGTGTGTGATCATGTGTTGTAGTTCTACTTGCAGTACTGATGTGTATGATCATGTGTTGTAGTTCTACTTGCGGTACTGATGTGTGTGATCATGGGCTGTAGTTCTACTTTCAGTACTGATGTGTGTGATCATGTGTTGTAGTTCTACTTGCAGAACTGATGTGTGCGATCATGTGTTGTAGTTCTACTTGCAGTACTGATCTGATGTGTGCGATCATGTGTTGTAGTTCTGCTTGCAGTACTGATGTGTGTGATCATGTGTTGTAGTTCTACTTGCAGTACTGATGTGTGTGATCATGGTTTGTAGTTCTACATAGACCCAATGAAACTGCTGCCACTACAACGTTTCCTGCCTGGCCAGCCAAGGGCACGGGGTGGACGGGGTCGAGGGGGTACCCCAAGGGGTGGACGAGGTATGTGTCTACAGATTTACTTGTCTCGTCTATGTTCATCATCAATTATCTTCCATCAAACCATTTGATAACAAATGACTATCTTGCTGCAAACTTCTTGTGTCTAGGGAATTTGTGTTTGACCATACAAATAATATATTCTAATAATTATAAGTTTTAACAAAGTGGAATTAACTTCAAAAAACACAAATTGCATACTCAAATCTCAAACGGCTACCGAGATGCCAAGAAAAGTCATGACATGATGGGGGTTGATGATATGTTATATGATGATGGGGGTTGGTGATGTGTTATATGATGATGGGGGTTGATGATGTGTTATATGATGATGGGGGGTTGATGATGTGTTATATGATGATGGGGGGTGATGATGTGTTATATGATGATGGGGTTGATGATGTGTTATAGATGTGGGGGTTGATATGATGATGGGGGTTGATGATTGTTATATGATGATGGGGGTTGTGATGTGTTATATGATGATGGGGCGGTTGATGATGTGTTATATGATGATGGGGGGTTGATGATGTGTTATATGATGATGGGGGGTTGATGATGTGTTATGAAAGACATGTGGTGTTAACAGATGCAGTTGTGTTAACATAACGTGTCAGAGATGTGGTTGTGTTAACACGATGTGGTGTTAACATAATGTGTCAGAGATGTGGTTGTGTTAACACGATGTGGTGTTAACATAACATGTCAGAGATGTGGTTGTGTTAGAGATGTGGTTGTGTTAACACGATGTGGTGTTAAGATAACGTGTCAGAGATGTGGTTGTGTTAACACGATGTGGTGTTAACATAACATGTCAGAGATGTGGTTGTGTTGTAGGTGCATGGTCTGGAGGCAGGGGAGGTCGAGGTGGCTTCAGTCGTGGCAGAGGAAGGGGCTTCAGTGACCGGGGAGGGTTCAACAGGGGTGGGGGTGGTCGCTTCAATGGCAGCAGGGGTCGGGGCTTCAACAGAGGGGGTGGCAGTCACAAGACATTCTAACTTTGCCACTATTTCATGGCTTGTTTAACGGGTGCTGGTCTGTTCACTTGTATTGTGTCGACCTCACATTAAACTGCATTGTGGAATGGTTGAATTGAATTTTAAGTCTTCATTACAGATTATAGTAACTGTAAAAGTTAAAGCATTCCTTATAATTATGTGTCATTTTATTAACTACTTTTACTGCTTATGTACACAAAGGAACAGTGCATTTATAATTTGTTTGTTTTGATCAAGCTTTAAATCTGTAAAACTTTGAGAGCATTTTGATTAAGTGTTTAGAAATTCTAACGTACTGTGCAATAATAAACAATTATTTTGATTATACAAAACATGCTTTACTGTTTGCTATGCAGAGTTATGACAATATCTTGTTAATGTTCAGTTGTTTTAACCTGATTTACAACTGATAAAGACTATTGCATAAAATGTATAGGTCTTTATGTTATGACTGTCATTTAAGGGGTGGGGGCTTCAATGGTAGCTGGGGTGGGTGTTCAACAGAGGGGGTGGCAGTCACAAGACATTCTAACTTTGCCACCCTTTCATGGCTTGTTCAACCGGTGCTCTGTTGTGTCTTTAAAGACAGTATTTATCATGTTAATTATAGGTAACCATTTCTTAGCCAGATAACAACATAATTGTGTCTGTCATGTGTACAAATGTATCACATCAGTACTGTTTTATTCCTTGTTTTATAATAAGTATGACAAAAATGAAAAAGTATATTTGAAAAATTCTGATAAACACTTGAGTATAAATTATAAGTTTTTTTATTTAGCTGTAGCTGTATAAACTTATTTTATATAAGTGCAAGTGCATACATTTTGTTGATAAGGAATATAGCAGTTCATAATTAATCACTCTGATATGCATATATACACATTTCATTCGCTCACAGTTACCATGTGAATCTTCACAAGTTAAAAAAACTTTAAAAACACTCAATATATACACACTGTATATGTATATAAAATAATTGTTGCCAGTTGTTACCTAGTTATTAGTCACGATTCTAGTGTATTGAACAAATCTAGGTCAAAACCTTTTCTTAATAAATAAATGGCTGACAAGACAGCGTGCAACCAACTGGAGCCATAAATGCTATCACTAAGAGTGCTTGAGTAAGCCACTTGTATCATAACATGTAGGTTGGTGTTAGCCAATAAATAATATCAGACTTCACTCAATGGTCCTGCAAAACAACAGTATTGCAATACAGCCAGTGGTGTGTGTGTGTGTCAGCCGAAACGTCATTGGAGAAGCAGTAGATTACTTAATGTACAGCTTCGGTGTCAATTCACCATTGTTTATCAAAGCAGCTACTCAAACCACAAATAAAATAATGTTCCTTCTTCTGTCTGCTGACAGACGAATTGGTTGTATTCAACAACCTGATCGACAGTTTCACGATCTATGGTTGATGCTGAAACACATTTCTTAACACCTGGGTCATTGATCCTGTGCCTCAATCAAGTGGTCCATACTTCATTTGGTAGCTCTGTATCTCAGCCTGGAGGTCCACTATTCGCTGGACGGCTGTTGCTGTTGCTGCTTTCTCCATGTACACCTTTTCTGCCATCTTCTCCTGCTGTCGTGAGTGTCTCTCTTCTAGTCGAAGCACTTTTGCGTTCAACTCTTTGATCATATTTCGTTGTTCGCGTAGCTCTGAGCAGAGAGTGTCGACATGTGCGTAGAGTTCATCTTGAGAGAACTGGGATATGTTTGTGTTGATGAGTGCGTCCAGTGCCTCATCATCTTCATCGGGCTCAGTGTCTCGTTTAACTGACTTACTGGTAGATGTCTCAACACTGGTGGTAGACAATGTTCGCTGCATCAATGGACTGCTGGTGGAGGACAACGTACCAGCATCACGACCATTGTAAGATGTAGATGAACGGAGGCTCTGTGGCTTTGCCGGTGGTATTGGGGCATTTCCCTGTGCTATTGTGTCATGGGATTGACAGCGGTGGAATCGAGGGCTGACAGTTGGACGCATAGGCTCCGAGTTTGATAGTGAATATCGACGAATTGAACTACTCGGATCATAACAAATGGCTTCTCTCTTTGAGAAACAACTTCTTGGATGCGCGACTGGAGAAATATTATTCTTGACATCGCTGTCGTCATGAGGCACTGCTGGGAACAATGGCTCTGGTAAGCTGGCTGATACTTTGGCATCTTCCAGATCTGCCTCAAAAATATCTGTGTGCTGATGTTTGACCTGTGTGTAGCCTGCTATGGTGGCTGCAGTGACCAGCTGTGGTTCTGAGGCTGTACTGCTCATGCTCAGACCCAGCAGGTCATCAACTGCAACTGTCTCTTCCAATACATCAACATCTGTCGTGAAGATCTGCTCACAATAGCTGATGAGGATGAAGACAGCCTGGGTTCTGCCACTCGATGTGCCCATCAACAACACAGGATCGTCTTCTTCTGGACGAATAAAACAGTGCATAAAGATAGTGGCGAGATTCATCGCTGTCATCTTGTTGATGTCTGCGGACTGACTGACTGTGTGCAGGAAGGTACAGACATAGTGAAGCAGGTTGTACTGTGGACGCGGCATCGTCCTCAGTAGGGCACACAGAGATGTCACTGCCTCCTCTTCATTTGTATGCATGTCACGCGTGCATATTTGGATGACGCGCTCGTACAGCTGGAAGGGAATGATGGGTTCAGGCAGTTCCCTGAGGAACTGCTTCAGTAGAGAGGCCACACTGTGGATGTCTGTCTGAGGCAGGGTGAACCTGGGTTGACGACCACAATCAAACTGTTCCCGCAGACTGCGGATGAGGATGCTTCGGCCTGGCAGTCTGTAATGGCAGACACAGGCTCACATAAACATTACTACAAAATATTTTGTTATTGAATATAACTACTGCATACCCTATCAGCATGTATGTGATGTCAAGTGTAGCAAATAAACAAAACAAAGACATTAATACTTATGTGGCTAGCGCAGTAAAAAGGTACACTATACAGCAGCAGTTCTTAACATTTTTTGTATACCCCTGTATCATATACAAACACCTGAGGGTCCCCTCATAAAGAAACAAAATCCCACACGATTTTGCTACAATTATATCAATAGTTATTGTTTTTATATGCACCAAATGTATGGTTGTGTTAATGTCGTGTGTATGTTTCTTAGTTACACAAGATGTCTAACTGTTTTCAAAATGGAAACGTTTTGTTCTCATATCATTTTTGTTTTTTAAATTATATTTTCTGCCATCCTACTGGTAGTTCTGTGTGCTGGGGACCCAGGTTCAGAACCGTTGCTATACAGTGGTGATGACAGATTAAATATGTTATGGTAGTGAGATGAGTGCATTAATACACAGTGATTTTTCGAAGTAACACGTGCATAATACAGTGATTGTTTCAGTGAAAATACAAAGTATGACAGATTTAGTGCTTTAACATACATGGTCATTGTTTCCTCACACTGATTGACTACATTTTCATTACAGTCCACATCTGAGGATAGTTGATTACACAATATATGTATGTATATGCAGATATATATATATTGTTAGGTATATGAGTCAATTACATTTGTATAGCTCCATATTTCAGCAATGGTGCTTTAATGGCCTTGTCTGTTTCCTTGTTAGCACCAATCTGCAACTGCTATCAATTATGTCAAGTGAAATGTTGCAGTTAAATATCAGTGACATAAACTGTTGGTATATTTGTTTGAAATTAAACCTTGTTAGATTATCTTGTATGAATACATAAACTTACCTGAATATACCTTCAACTTGCAAGCCATGCTGCATGATGAACTGTACACACTGCTCAACAATCTGCGGCACACTTCGGTGGCTTCTGTGGTATTCATACTGCATTGTCTCTCTCAGTGACTGTCCAAATATTGCTGGAACATGTCAAGTCAGATGTTGCTCATAAAATCAGGCATATTGTATAAAAAGCACACAGAACAAACAAAATGTGACACAACCAAGATGTATTTAATGGAAAAACTATTTTCCCAAATTATTTAATTTAAATGGAAACAAAAGGCAACTGTTTGGGCCTATGCATCTACCATTAAAGCAGGGTTGGCACGTTTCTGCCTTCAGGGCAGAAAGTGTGCGGCAGAAATACTGTCTACCCAGGCGGCAGAAATACTGTCTACCCAGGCGGCAGAAATACTGTCTACCCAGGTGGCAGAAAATTTAACAGCTTTCCTAACAGACATTCCTGTTTCACAATCACGTAATACCTGCCAAAAATTGGCCACTTCACTGTCATTCACCTTTCACCACACTAATTGATTACGACCTAACAATGATCATATGTCAATATCCCCTTTGTTGTCAGGCTACATATTTTATTGTGCTCTCTTGTGAGTTTCTTTTTAAATCTAACAATACAAATAAATTGTTCACCCACCAGTGAAAATGTGAAAGACTGGCGGCGATTCTACAGATGGTTTGAATAGAATTGTGTTGTGATGTTATTTCCTGTGACTTTGTTTCCAAGACTTTTACCTGTGACGTTTTTATGCAAAACTGACTTTTCATTGACTTTATTATCACAGAAAAGTGAATAAAAATAACCACTTACAACTATAATTAAAAATATTATACCACTAGTTTACTAGAAAAACCTTAAAATACCAAATGTATTTGCATGGTAGCCCAATGTTCAATAAACCCATATTGTGGCCAACTGTTTATTAGCATATAACTCAACTGATTAAATGGATAAGGTCATTCTTGATTTAAGATCTTGCCAACTTCCTCCCACAGAAGTTCCACGAATTAGGTGACATCATTATTACACTGACGTTTTGCCTTTGCTAACACAAAAACACATTTGCTACCTACCTTAAGTGTAGCTAAAATGGGGCATGTGTAAAAGAATATTAATGCTCTTCCTCCTCGAATGGGCATGTTTTGTATCCATCTATTGTCTTCTATAAAATTATAGACATGAGACAATATCCAAAATATGAGACAATATCTAAAATAGTTACTATGATACCATACCTCCACCTTTTTCAGCATAAATGACTTTACGGATGACTCTTATCCATTCTCTGCGTTCGTTTTCAGTTGCTGCTGCTAAAACATGGGTTTCATGTCCATTGTCTCTCTGAGTCTTATCACCACCTACAGATAAATAATTATTCATTATTCCTGTATTGGAAACTACCCCACGGTATGCAGTTTCACATGCACTGTACTAAAAATACCTTAATATTTCTTGTTAGATACAGTCTAAGAAGCAACCAGTATTGTATAACGTTCTGTTAAAAATTACATATTATATCATCAAAACAATTAGGCACAACATTAGGAAAACACAATTATACTAGTTCATGAGTAATTTTCAAGCACAAATAATACTGTAATATCACCTGGCACAATGTGAAAGAGATACTTGTCAGCATCACTGCTTGTATGCGGCTGCTCAACAACGTCACTGCTCGGCAGGAATATTCTTCCAACAGGCGTTTTCGTCTCGTCTTCAGAAGTGAAGTAGCACATATGGTCGCCTTTGACCACAAACCATCGGTGCTGCCATGACCTCATCATACCAGGCTTTTTCAGCCAGCCCCTTTTTAAACATTTTGTTTTGTGTGTCTTGCCATCCTCGCGATAGAAGGTGCTGCTCCCTGTCTGTTTGTGTACATTGAACATCTTTCGCAACCCAACACTTGGTAATGTATTTGTTGACATCTTCACCACTGTGTGTGAGCACTTATATATTTATGCACCAGCAAACTGGTCACGTCATCAGACTGGATGCATCATCTCAAATGATCCCCTTCAGAAACCTGTAGACGACAACAAGAACAGTGAAGTGACATGCCAAATAACTACACTTGTAATAACAACAATGTGTGTACAAAACTGTCAACAAATAGCTACACCAGTAATAACAACAATGTGTGCAAAACTGTCAACAAATAGCTACACCAGTAATAACAACAATGTGTGCAAAACTGTCAACAAATAGCTACACCAGTAATAACAACAATGTGTGTAAAAACTGTCAACAAATAGCTACACTTGTAATAACAACAATGTGTGTAAAAACTGTCAACAAATAGCTACACCGGTAATAACAACCATGTGTGTAAAAACTGTCAACAAATAGCTACACCAGTCATAACAACCATGTGTGTAAAAACTGTCAACAAATAGCTACACCAATATTAACGTGTGTAAAAACTGTCAACAAATAGCTACACCAGTAATAACAACCATGTGTGTAAAAACTGTCAACAAATAGCTACACCAATAATAACAACAATGTGTGTAAAAACTGTCAACAAATAGCTACACCAGTAATAACAACAATGTGTGTACACAACTGTGAACAAATAGCTATGTACACCAGTAATAACAACAATGTGTGTACAAAACTGTCAACAAATAGCTACACCAGTAATAACAACGTGTGTACAAAAGTGTCAACAAATGTGTGCTCTTAAGTCTTAATACCTGGAAAAGTTAGTATTCAACTTACATGAAAGTTATCTTTGCAACAGGTACTGTGAAAGTAATGTCTGGTGTTTGGATAGTTTCATCTTATTCTCAAATTAGGTGGGAGCCGAGATGTGGCACTACAATAGAGCTAAATGAAAGTCTAGACTGTCTAAAAGGAAGTCCAGGAGAGTTAAACAAGAGCCTGAAATGTGGTGCTACAACAGACTGAGTAGAGTTAAGTGAGCGCCTGTGGCTGAGAGGTAGTGCTATATGGGAATTAAATGAGAGCCTGAGAGGTAGTGCTACAGCAGAGTTAAAACTAGAGACTGGGAGGTGGTGCTACAGCAGAGTTAAATGAGAGCCTGGGAGGTGGTGCTACAGCAGAGTTAAACGAGAGCCTGGCAGGTGGTGCTACAGCAGAGTTAAACGAGAGCCTGAGAGGTGGTGCAACAGCAGAGTTAAATGAGAGCCTGAGAGGTGGAGCTACAGCAGAGTTAAACGAGAGCCTGAGAGGTGGAGCTACAGCAGAGTTAAACGAGAGTCTGGGAGGTGGTGCTACAGCAGAGTTAAACAAGAGTCCGGGAGGTGGTGCTACAGCAGAGTTAAATGAGAGCCTGAGAGGTGGAGCTACAGCAGAGTTAAACGAGAGTCTGAGAGGTGGTGCTACAGCAGAGTTAAACAAGAGTCTGGGAGGTGGTGCTACAGCAGAGTTAAACAAGAGTCTGGGAGGTGGTGCTACAGCAGAGTTAAACAAGAGTCTGAGAGGTGGTGCTACAGCAGAGTTAAACAAGAGTCTGGGAGGTGGAGCTACAGCAGAGTTAAACAAGAGTCTGAGAGGTGGTGCTACAGCAGAGTTAAACAAGAGTCTGGGAGGTGGAGCTACAGCAGAGTTAAACAAGAGTCTGGGAGGTGGTGCTACAGCAGAGTTAAATGAGAGCCTGGGAGGTGGTGCTACAGCAGAGTTAAACAAGAGCATGAGAGGTGGTGCTACAGCAGAGTTAAATGAGAGCCTGGGAGGTGGTGCTACAGCAGAGTTAAACGAGAGCCTGGGAGGTGGTGCTACAGCAGAGTTAAACGAGAGCCTGAGAGGTGGTGCTACAGCAGAGTTAAATGAGAGCCTGAGAGGTGGTGCTACAGCAGAGTTAAACGAGAGTCTGGGAGGTGGAGCTACAGTAGAGTTAAATGAGAGCCTGGGAGGTGCTGCTACTGTGCTACAGCAGAGTTAAATGAGAGTGGGTAGGGTGAGCTGAGCAAGTGCTGAAAGCATGATGTGATGCTACGGGGATCTGGTGGTATGATCCGTGGAATTGTTTTCAAAACTTGCTTGAAAATGGTGCACTATGAAGCCTATTAACCTATTCGCTGGGACATAATATAGTAGCAACAGACTTACAAGTTAGCATGTAAATGTTTTGTGTAGCTAGCATTCAGGGTTGGCATGTTTTCTCACACACTGGTAAATACCAGTAATTCATGTCCTGGGAAAAGCCCCAATCATGGTAAATACCAGACTAGCTGAGGAAAACTCTAAAAGAGCTTTTGGAAAGTTGAGAGCTATTTGGAAAAAAATTGCAATACAACCTGTACTATCATCTCAGTGATACATGCATGCATGCATGCGCACACACACACACACCAGTACTGGTCATTTTTGAACAATCATATTACTTATAGTCTTCCCCCTCTGCCACTCATAATGCTAACTGAACAGTCATCAGTGTTTCAGTAACAGAATGCCAGACAGAATGTGTGTGGCTAGTCTGGTCTGCTAATTCTGTGATACATGGCTTCCCTGCAGAGAATCCTAGCAGACAAATTAAGTTCACAAATTTAGCTGGAGCTCACGGAGACAATGACTACAGCTGTGTGCAGACTCTTAGCCAGTTAGCATGTATTCGTCCCTTGGTCATTTAGACAAATACAGACTCACTGGCTAAGAACAAGGCATGCTGTGACTAACTAATGTATGTTGAATGGGTACAGTAGAGTCTGTCAATGTCCATAGCTCAATATTTCCTTGGTTTCTTAAACAGATTGCAAATTGGCAAACAACAGTAAACAACATTTATTTCTAGGATTTTATAAATACAAATAATACCATTCGGTATTACATTTAGAATTGTTAGTACAACACAATAATAAGTCTCCAATATTTACGATTGGACGCGCAAACAACAACAAAGCTCTTAAACATATATAGTAGGGCATTGATATGTTAAAATTGACCGAAAATAGGCCTATAAGAATCAATTAGTATAATAACCCTAAAATTAAATTTGACTTTTGTTTTATATTACTAATCTATAACATGCATATAGTGATACATACTAACCTAGGTCACACAACTATAAATTCTGTGTTTTGAACTGTGTTCACAGAAATTGCGTCATGTCCACAATATCGCAGTTAACTCCATCGGGAGAAACAAAGATATTTTAACCCCATTCCTGAACAAAAACAACTGCTGAAACACACCCACTAGCCACTAAATGCTCATTAGAAATATGTACCCGTTACTTCCTGTATGGTCGATACCGTTAAACCGCATTCAGCTTGTACGAAAATACCGAACGTTGGGCGTCTTAGAGTTAAAGATCGCCAAAGTTTGTATATGTCCTTTTGCTCACAGCGTCCGCGATATCTGACTAAAGATGTATTTCATAAAGGTTCAGCGGGAAGCGTAAACGTACCTAATTGCAAAATTTGCAAGTTATGACAATAAATGAGTCGCGCATGGGCAGAAACGTCACCAAGAAAAATATATGTGCGCCCGGTAGAATGGAAAAGCGTTACGCCGCTGCTTTGAACATCCGACAGAGGGCGAAGTTGTACAACATGCGTATCACGTGATAAACACTGACCATTTCGAGCTTCCACCCGCGCCAATTCAAAATAAACGTCAACAGGGAAAACGGTAACAATACCTTTAGTAAATCTTCCACAAACAATTTTTTTTCGGATTTCGGGATATTCTAAACCGTAATTTAGTCTAAGTCGATGTATGTAGTACCAGTTACATAAAAGGTGGCTGTGTTCTCTACTTCGGTAATCTTATACTTAACTGGCCAAAATTATGATGGCTTTTTAAAACCGTTTTTTCACCTTATATCAATGTGTATGTGTTCGCAATGTGATTCTACATCACTTCCGGTACAAAGAAGTCAGTTTTAATTTTTTATTTGTGTTTTTGAACAATTTAAACACGTCGAGTCGAAGTAAACAAGTCGATGTCACCGCTGCAAATATGGCGCGAGCTGCAGGAGCCTCCCATCGCATTGTTTACTTCGACTCGGCGTGTTTAAATTGTTCTAAAACACAAATAAAAAAAATCTGACTTCTTTGTACTGGAAGTGATGTAGAATCACATTGCGAACATATACACGTCGATATAAGGTGAAACAATAGTTTTAAAAGGCCGTAATAATTTATGCCAGTTATTGTTAAGTATAAGATTACCGAATATTCTAGAAGTGGTCGAACTAGGGTTGTGTAAGCAGTTGTTTTGATGTTTATGGTGCACGAGTGGAGATTGCAACTGATGAATGCTAGGGTGCGGAATCCAGAAGCTGTTAGTGTAATCTGATGTATATGATGTTTGTTCCAGTTTAGGTCTTTGGTTATGCTGCTTATGCATACTCCTAGGTAGGCGCATAGCTTTATGTAGAGACCCGTCATTTGGACGGATAAAAACGAATATGGATGGGTAGAAATATGGTGGACGGGTAAAAAAATGAAGGAGCAAAAAAAGGGTTTTCCAAAACCTTAGATACTGTTAGTTATGCCTTGAAAGTGAGTGAAAATGGTGTCACGTGTGTTTGTAGTCCATTTCAGGTCATCAGATACATTTAAAAGTTTGTAAACTGGCTTAACAGTTAACATCCATGTGTCCACCTAAACATTTGTGACTGGCAATAATTTTATCCTGCCTAAAGCCCTGGGTTGGCGTGACTGTCTGTTTCCTGTACATAGTGTTGTGTGTCCTAGGGTATAATTAAATTGTTTTACATCTCTTGCATGAGTTAGTCTCATCACAAAGCATTTGTCTGGGTTAAAGTGCATATGCCAGTCATGTTCCCATTTAGTTAATTCGTCTAGGTCTATCTGTAGTTGTTGTGAGTCTAATTGGTTGTTGATTTCTCTGTACAGGACACAGTCATCTGCAAACAGGTGGACTGTGGAGTGGATATTGTTAGGTAAATCGTTAATGTACATCAGTCGAGAGAGTAGAGTCTAGACTTGTAATTACAGGGGTCAACAATAAGGTTTTTTATTCACTGGCCTGAGGGGACAGTGGATTTTAAAAGTCACTGGCCCCAAAAAAAGTTACTGGCCCAAACATTTTTGCAGGAATATACATTTATTCTTATAAAAACAGGTGCATTGTACAATAAAATATATTTGTTTATATTTAGAACATTACAATAGACACACCAGCTGAAATGACGTTTAAAAAAACCATGTTTGTGCTGTTTTCTAATTCTTTTGTTTGTATTCTATAAATAACGTTCACTTTTATAATAATTACATACAGTTCTCTAAGTGACTTTTTTGCGATAACAAACTGAGCCCTCTCGATTGTGAAATCCATTTTAATTTTGAAGATGTAAGATGTGTTCAAAAATACACGATGTTTAGACCTTAGTAATGCCACCGTACTTTCACTGTTTGCCATGTTGTATGGTACGAATAGAACCGCCAAACTGTCCTCTGCTTACGTAGACGGCATCCCCGCCCTTTGACCTGTATTTACGGGAAATCCAAATAAATGCAAGCTCTATTCGACTGACTATCTCCTTATTTGGCATTCGCCGTTGTGACATGTCAGCATCAGGTGACCTGGATAATTCTGTGGTGCCTAAGGTGTGGATCCTGTCGCTGCCAAACGTTATAAATTTACCGCAAGATGAGAAAGAAATGGAAGGCCACACAAGATGCGATACAGGATTTTTCGGTGGCAAAACGGCGTGTTTCGGAAATACAGCTGCTCCGTAGATGACAGCAACGGTGGTTCACAAGAAATCCACAAGGGGTCGACATATTTTGACTGTTCGTTTTACATATTAGGATAGCAACAATAATAAGGGAGAATGAGAAATTCAATGACAAATGTTTATTTTGGTACCACTCAGCTGTTAATAAAAAATCCGAGGCGGTATCTTAGCTAATTCACTAGGGAGGTGTACACCTCACATCTCCGCCTCGTGTCGCCAATAGCAACACTTTGCGGACTCGTAAACAAGATGGTGACTAGTTTCGACTGATAACACGAGTCCATGGATTTGGCTGTCACAGATTATGTTTAATTGTTGCATAGGGAGTGACAACTGATGGAAAATATCTAAAACTATGGTGAATAATTTGATTGTTGAAACCTGTGGCCCGCCGGGCCAGTAAAATATGAAAACTGGTGGCCCGAACAGGCCCAACACCCTCAAAACACCCATCGACCCCTGAATTATCATCATCATGTGAAGTATTGGCTAAGATTAAGACTTAACTGGGTCTTCTTTTGCTAATCTACTACCGTCATAATATGCCGATTTCAAGTCTGAAGACTCAATCAAAGGAGTTTAATTGTTTAGACAGTGCTGTTTTGACAGGTAGTTTGTGTGATGGATCTACTCCAGTTTAGCTGACACATCAAATGCATTTCTTGATTTTTGGTACTGAGGTTCACCGCTAAAGCTGGTATGTGTTGCTAAGTAATACAATTATTATTACATCATGATCAATTTGCATATATATTCGTTTCATATAGTGTGGTATACCCCAGATAGTCCTGACTACCGGGTAATGTCCCATATCTGAAGACTGAACTTAATTAGTATGTCAAGACTCTGCGAGGTGTCATCATTGGTGACAAAACGGGGCACTCCAACAGCCATGACTATTATGTGATTGGACAGCCATTGTGTCATTCACATCATTCAGTAGCGTTAATTCTAAGAGGTGCTTCCTAACTTGCTGTCAGCAACTTTAGAAGACTAAATACATCGCTGATAAATGTGCGATATTGCAGAAATGTAAGTGATCTTGTGGCATAATTTGTTATCGCTTGCCGATGTTGAAACATTACAAAATAAAAAATATTGCATTGCCGAAATAGGCGGCGATTTCAGCATATTTGTCATTAAACCAGGGGAAACCCTGCTCTTGTGACACTGACTGTAATTAGTCTTAGGAGTCTCCTGTCCCTTATCATGTACCCGGTAATGCTTACTTAGCATTTGTTTGTTTAATGAATCATGTTGATTTGACTGCAATGGATGGTATGACTTTTTTAAATTATTATTTTGTTGTACACTGTATTATGTATTTGGGAAAAATAAACATTTCCTGCTCCTGTTAAATATTGATGTAATACCATCTTCCCGCCAATATGTTGTAATAATATATAGAATAGATATTTTTCTAAGGTGGTATGAAGTAATGAAGATGGCAACATTGTTTTTTATTAGTGCATCTTTAATTACAAAATCAATATGAATCAATGATATTTTATGTAAATAAATGTTGTAAACTAAATTATATAAACAGGGACTGAGAATCTTGTCAGTGTTTACAATCTTGTATCTGCTGTATGTAATATGTTTGTGTATATTTCTTTGCAGACATGGGATCCTACAGTTTTCCAGTACTACCAATTGGGCACATTTTAGAAACACTCAACCAGACACTAGAATTAGCAATCTCTGAACATGACTTCAGCGCACCTAAAGTAAGTGGGCAATATTTTCATATAACTGAACAAGATTTTTGTCTTGACAATATATTATGTCAGCGACTCCCTCTGAGTCCATCAGCATGTGACTTGGCAGGAATGACACATTGTGCACTGAAAAGCCGCATTCTTTTGCAGCATATGCTCAAATGCCACATACAATGATAGGTAAGTGTTCCTACTTTCACATTGGTGACACACTCCAGCAGAGTAAACGTTCCTACTTTCACATTGGCGACACACAGCAGAATAGGTTCCTTCTTTCACATTGGTGACACACTCCAGCTGAGTAAGTGTTCTACTTTCACATTGGTGACACACTCCAGCTGAGTAAGTGTTCTACTTTCACATTGGTGACACTCCAGCTGAGTAAGTGTTCTACTTTCACATTGGTGACACACTCCAGCTGAGTAAGTGTTCTACTTTCACATTGGTTACACACTCCAGCTGAATAAGTGTTCTACTTTCACATTGGTGACACACTCCAGCTGAGTAAGTGTTCTACTTTCACATTGGTGATACACTCCAGCAGAGTAAACGTTCCTTCTTTCACATTGGTGACACACTCCAGCTGAGTAAGTGTTCTACTTTCACATTGGTGACACACTCCAGCAGAGTAAGTGTTCCTACTTTCACATTGGTGACACATCCAGCTGAGTAAGTGTTCTACTTTCACATTGGTGACACACTCCAGCAGAGTAAGTGTTCCTACTTTCACATTGGTGACACACTCCAGCTGAGTAAGTGTTCTACTTTCACATTGGTGACACACTCCAGCAGAGTAAGTGTTCCTACTTTCACATTGGTGACACACTCCAGCTGAGTAAGTGTTCTACTTTCACATTGGTGACACACTCCAGCAGAGTAAGTGTTCCTACTTTCACATTGGTGACACACAGCAGAATAGGTTCCTTCTTTCACATTGGTGACACACTCCAGCTGAGTAAGTGTTCTACTTTCACATTGGTGACACATCCAGCAGAGTAAAGTGTCCAGCAGAGTAAACTGTTCCTACTTCACATTGGTGACACACAGCAGAATAGGTTCCTACTTTCACATTGGTGACACACTCCAGCAGAGTAAATGTTCCTACTTTCACATTGGTGACACACAGCAGAATAGGTTCCTACTTTCACATTGGTGACACACTCCAGCAGAGTAAGTGTTCCTACTTTCACATTGGTGACACACAGCAGAATAGGTTCCTTCTTTCACATTGGTGACACACTCCAGCAGAGTAAACTGTTCCTACTTCACATTGGTGACACACAGCAGAATAGGTTCCTACTTTCACATTGGTGACACACTCCAGCAGAGTAAACTGTTCCTACTTCACATTGGTGACACACAGCAGAATAGGTTCCTACTTTCACATTGGTGACACTCCAGCAGAGTAAGTGTTCCTACTTTCACATTGGTGACACACAGCAGAATAAGTGTTCCTACTTTCACATTGGTGACACACTCCAGCAGAGTAAGTGTTCCTACTTTCACATTGGTGACACATTCCAGCTGAGTAAGTGTTCTACTTTCACATTGGTGACACACTCCAGCAGAGTAACTAGGTGGTAAGTGTTCTACTTTCACATTGGTGACACACTCCAGCTGAGTAAGTGTTCTACTTTCACATTGGTGACACACTCCAGCTGAGTAAGTGTTCTACTTTCACATTGGTGACACACTCCAGCAGAGTAAGTGTTCCTACTTTCACATTGGTGACACAGTCCAGCTGAGTAAGTGTTCTACTTTCACATTGGTGACACACTCCAGCAGAGTAAGTGTTCCTACTTTCACATTGGTGACACACTCCAGCTGAGTAAGTGTTCTACTTTCACATTGGTGACACACTCCAGCTGAGTAAGTGTTCTACTTTCACATTGGTGACACACTCCAGCTGAGTAAGTGTTCTACTTTCACATTGGTGACACACTCCAGCTGAGTAAGTGTTCTACTTTCACATTGGTGACACACTCCAG